>JAUTBQ010173434.1:0-11555 GCA_032361185.1 Lepetodrilus ovalis | reverse complement strand
ATGAATGTAGTTTACATTTATTACTCAAATATAGTGCTACGTGCTCATAAAAATCTGTGATTGTATGCCTTTAAAGTATTGTTAATACTTGATATGTGTAATTATTGAAGCAAGCATATGGGCACTGTAACAAGATGATCACTATGTAAAGCTTATCTTTTGTTGATGTTGACAGATAATCTTGTTTTTTCTGGGTACACTGAGTCTGTAGACAATAATTAGTTGATCGCATGGTCACCCGATGTTTTTGTTGACAGATCTGTCGCCTAGAGGTCACTCTGTACATCCATACAATCGTGATTAATAGAAGGATTATGTTTTCCCATTCAGAAGGCTGATATATTGTTACACAGCGGATAAGAATTGCACGCAGGTTTACGATTAGAATGCAATATCTGTACAGTATGCATTAATTATCCTTGGTTTGTCAGTACCAGCCAGTGCTTACCACTTTACTGCAATACTGCTAATGGTGTTGCAGATTTTGTCCTGCTGTAAAACAAACAAGCCGAAATATGAGGACCAGTAGTATAATGTTGAATGTAACATTAATGTAAACAAAAACAAAACAAAATTAGAAAAAGCAGTGGATCATAAGGTTCAGTATTTTTTTGTATTTTTTTATTTTTTTTTAATTTGGGGTTTAAAGTCACTTTCTAAAGGTATTCCTCCAACTGTAAGCAGGGCTGTAGCTAACTATTTTACCATGGGGTAGGGGGAGGGGTCAGTAGAGGGGTCAATTGAATGAAAATTACAAAGTGAAATTGCGATTTATGAGAAAAATAGGGTTGGGTAAAACGACAGGGCTTGCTCCATGGCTAGCTATGGCACTGATAGGTAAAATATTGTCACAATATCCATGAAATACTCTTGGGGGAAATGCTGCTAATCCCGGTCACCCTGATCCCCCTTACACAATGATTAGTCACTCAAAATCTCAAAGTTACACAAACTCAATTGCTAATCAGTTTTGCTATTTACAGGAATCAGATTTGATCGTAGTTTGATCTGATCATTTCACCACGTGCAGATTGTCACGGACAATAGGTATGCGAACGTGGTCGGGTAAACTAGCGATGGGCGTACCTGTGAATTACCAGAATACGAACTGTTCCTACCAGTCCCCATCATGACTTAACCACCTACATGGGGATTGTTTGCCTGACTGCATATTATGACACACGACAAACAGGATGCTCGCAAATTCCTTTTTGATGTGTACATAGCGTCATATGTAAGCATGTCGAGTTTACTTTCATAATTGAAATGAACAAAAGGAAGATCGTTAAAATAGACAATTGGTGAGAATGTTCACTGTGCAGATGATTCAATGTTTAAATAGTTACCCGAGCATGATACAGCGACTAGTTTTCTTCAAATAGTTCTCCAGGTAAGGTCTCCGTGATGTGTTCATTTCATGTTTACCTGCTCACTGCTACAGACAACTGTACATGCCATAAAGAGCTGTGAGCTTAAATCAACCCTCACAGGAGATGGTTAACATGTTAACGATACTTTTATATATATACAGTAATTAATATATGCTGTAATAATTTTTAAATAATAATGTACACTTTTTTCCTTATTTCTCAACATTCCAAGTTTAGATCTATTTTTATACACTGTGCTAGTATTTACATAAGGAATGGCGTAGTTTCAATGAATACATGTACAGTGCCCCCTCGATATACCATGGTCTGATACACAGCAGATTTGGATGTAATGGGGGTGGGGTGTATGTCATGGACCCCAATTTCAGCGTTATATCGAGGGCACAATGTACTTGGATTGTATGATATGGATTTAATATTCCTGCATCCAAATTAAGAAAAGACACTTATTCAATTAATAAGTAACTTAAAGAAATTATAAATTGCAATATTACATTAATATTTTTAGTAGAGTATTATTTGTTATTTTTAAATAAATGACATGTATCTGTTTTAAACTTTATATAAGCCTACTAACATATCACATAATTATATATTTTCAACTAAATCCAATATCACCCAATGGTATTTGGTAAATTACTAAAACATTTATTTTCTATCACTAACTAATGGATAAGTGGCTATGTATTCAAATGAATCCAATTTAATCCAACAGTATTTGTTAAACTACTATAATGTTTTTCTTTTTGTCAATAACTTATTGAGTGGATAATTGGCCATGTTTTTCAAATGAATCCTATACAATCCAATGATATTTTGTTAAGCTACTAAAAGATATTTGTTTTCATCAATAGCATATCGTGTGGGTAAATGGCTATGCGTTCAATTCTATTCAATGATTTGATTTCCTCTGGGAATGCTTGTAAACACCTGGGAATTGTTGTGAACACATTCTGTAACGTCGACATCATGCCATCAAGCGTTCAAATACGAGCGTCTTCATTCAGTACAGCTAGAACTTCAGTATTGATCAAATAGTGGGCCCTACATATTTGGCAGGCAGGGGTGTAATACATTATGCTTATAAGTAATTTATACCTGCTATATTAGCCCCTATCAGAAACGGCCTGAGCACTTATCTGTTTGATAAAAAGATTCCAGATAATGGTTGCATAACGTTAGTCAGTCCCGGTGTGTCACATGACCGCACGTAAACAAGCCGTGGAGGACATTCAATTGGCGGGACCCCGACTGCCAGTAGGTGGCGCTTCACCGGTGACACTAATATTTTAACCGGTAAACATTGACGTAGTACGGTACAATGCTGCTCAGATGCGTACCTGCTTATGGTCATATTTAGTCCGGCTTATAAAAGTATTCGTACTATGAGCTCACATTCAGTTATGCTCCGTGACACACACAGCTTTCAGCTGGTTCAGGATCGCTTCATGCCAGACAGTGTATAACAATTGTGCTTTGATCGGATTTTCACACGAAAATTATACATCTTCATAGAACTAAATCCTGCAATTATGTAAGGATTGCGAAATCTGAGACAGTCTATGTCTCGGAGAAGAATTCAACCCCCCAAAAAAGAAGACGCTGAACACGAGTGAAAATTTCACCGAGTGCAAAAATGGCGGAAGTCGTCGATGCTGTCAATAACAATAACTGTCTGTCGGAGAATGACATTCGCTTGGATCCGCTCGTCAACTGGGGAGTCCTGCACGACGAGCGATCCGACACCGACATGGAACAGAGCGACGATCTGTCCACGTCCGAGAACAACACCCCGAGGCGCGGAACTCCGGCTTTCGGATCTCAGGATTCCGACTCGGACACGGAAACCGAGAGCGTGGAAGAAGAGTCGAAGAAGAAACGTGTCCGCTTGAGGCGGCGAGCATCCCTGGATGAAAAACTGATCAGGAAATCACAAATACCCATTTTCTCCATTAATCTGAACCGTCGAATGGCGAAAACGTCGCCTGGCACTCCCATTGAAAATAACAACAGCCGCCTGAAGAAGTTCCACGAGGAAAACTTGTCATCGGCATTGTTTCTTGGAAGTAGTAAGTTCATCTTGCATTCTTACTTCATGCTTCAACAGTCTGGGTATCCTTTCACGAAGCTCTCTTATCCACTAAGAGACCATTAGCGCTCTCTTCGCCCATAGCTAATGCACTGCAAAGAGAGCGCTATTGTCTCTTAGAGATTTGTGAAAGGATACCCTGGTTCTTGCAGTTCATAAAGTATTGGGGTTTATTTTGTAGTGCAGTAATGCACATTATAGTTTTTCAACTCTTTTGGTTCATAGTGCCTATTTGTGCCATGCTCAACTACGGTATCTTTGTGCAATCCTGCGCTATGATGGCAACTTTCTTGAAGTTGAACGTAACAGAATACTCTTATCTTTGAAATTCGGAAACATGTGCCAGCAAGTTTTGTCCCGTCTCCACCACACTTGTATATTTATGACAAATAAATAATATATTTTAATTGCGATTTAAAACCAAGTTGAAAATTACATCAAGTATATCATTATGTCATTAGGAATCCTGAAGCAAGTTTCAGCTTATTCAGTTTCCAATTCAATCTGGAATAGATCAAATATATCAAGGCTTTAAGGAGTTATTATACAGTGTCCCCTCTATATAAGGCTGTATTTGGGGTCCAGCATTATATAATAGTGCAGGTAAATAACAAAAAATCAAAATGGGGTCCACATCTGACCCAGCCTTATATCCGAATCCGCTCTGTATCGAACAGCCTTATATCGAGGGGGCACTGTACTTCATGTTTTAATCTATTATGTGTTATTAATGAAAATAGCAGAAGTAGAATGGTACGAGATTTCTGAAATTTGGTAGAAAGATTTTCAGAAAATCTACCAACAAAATAAATTACAGGTGGGTGGATTTTGTAGGGAAGCTTTCTAGCAAATTTCAGAACTCGACTTGAGAAACCTCGTACCATTCTACTTCTGCTAGTTTTTTGAAGAGTAACTGGATCAGGGAAACATTTAGAAAGTGTTTGTTCTTGAAATAATATAAAGCTAAATTAATATTTCCCAAAATGTTGCTGAACTTTAATTGATTTCTTTGAGCTTACACACAAACCTTTGAATAATAAAGCAATTGATAAAAGTTAATATGAATTATATTGAGGCCTATTCAAAATTAGTAACATTTTCATAATAGATTAACTATGGGGACATCATAATAATTAGCAAAATTCAAGTACATTAGTGTGATGAGAATTACTCAACATGTAACTATTGCATAGAGTCATTTTATTACTTTAGTCCTATCACATTGCATTAGTATAGGCTTGATTACAATAGTATAGGCTTGATTACAATAGTATAGGCTCTATCAGTTGCAATAGTATAGACTCTATCAGTTGCAATAGTATAGACTCTATCAGTTGCAATAGTATAGGCTCTATCAGTTGCAATAGTATAGGCCATATGTATTGCAATAGGAGATCTGACTATTACATTAGTTAGTATAGCAGATTAGACATCACAAGACAGTCACGATAATGATAGTAGGAACTTGGGTTTCCATAGATTAGGGGAAAAAAATGCCTCGTCACAATGCAACAGCATCACATGGGTTGATATGCACTGGCAATCGTTGTTAACACCAGTACATTGGTACTTCGATAAGAACAGGCGGTGGTCCTTGCTTGAGCCGCCTGCTAATGTAATCCATGGATCTTAGTTCTAGCTTTAGGACAGGTCCTTATCGGAAAGGTATCGCTATTACATGCCATAGGTACTCGTATCTCATGGAGCTGATTTAAATACATAAACATTGACAACCACATGAACTTGAAAATGTACTTGACAATATTCGTCGCAAATGGGTGAAAGATTCCCGCAGCGACGTTAAACTCCATAATCACTCACTCACTTGACAATATTAAATAAGGGCCATAGTAATTTTAGACTGATAAATTTACCATTTATATATTATTTTGAAAATGAAGTCTTTCCTAATGTCTACAGGTTCCAGATACTTTTCAAGGACTTGCCGATGCAAAGTTCCAAAATTTTGTAGAAGGCTTATCCACACAATATTTGCTGGCCCCTAATTAATTTTTTTGAGTATATAAATCTCAGTAAATAAAATTAATTAATTTTGAATATTGAAATTTATTATTATTATGAAATACTTATTAAATCCTACAATGGTCTTGATTATGGACAGACAGGATTCATAGACATGTCTATGTTGATAGTTTATCTTATCATGCAATTGAACAACCCAGTACAGCAATACCTGGATAAACTCTAGTGGTTGTGAATTGAGATGTAATATTGTCCTGTGTAATTTGGTATGCAGTAAAAGTAGTTTTTTCTAGCAATGAATTTATCAATTATTATATTATTCCTGTCGTATCAGATTTGTATGTTGGTAACAACAACATTCTGTGACTTTTACCTGCTACATGCAGACCAATATTAACTGTATGATACTGCGTGATTTGGGAAATGGCTTGTTGCTATGTTGAGAGAAAACACATCAAAGTGGAGTTACATTTATAGGGTAACTCATATTTACATTTGTACATGTCCTTCAATAGTGGCTTGCAATTATGGATAAGTTATTGTTAAACACATCAATGTGGTCTTACATTTATTGGATAACACTAATGTTAACATATGTACGTGTCCTTCAGTCATTGCCTGCAATTATGGATCAATTTGTGTTGTGTTTGCAGATATTATGTATTCATGATAATTGGATCGTGAAAATAGCTATTGATCTCTCAACCTTTGAATCAAAACATAGATAGTACCATTGGCCCTGGATTAACCCTCTTCATGCTGCAGGCAACCAGGGATGCCTTAAAGAGCAGTGTCTGTGCCAAATCCAGCAGGGAGAGGGGTTATTGCATTATTGCATTAATCCTTCTTTACTGTTTGTTTAAAAAAAAATCTCATTACCGTATATCAAATAGTTTAACTCATAATTATTTTCATTCTTGAATAACATGCCACAAAAATGTGTTAATAATTTACTAAAAATATCTTTTAATTTACATGTATTTTTTTTATTATCAGGCGTGTTCTTTACATATGGCGTAAAACTAAAGGTTAAGTTTATTTCCAGTCATATTTTCTCCACTGCTGATGTTAAACTTTAGTCCACATTGTCATATGCCAGATAAGAGGAGAGATACAGTTCATAATTATATCCATTTTCTGCCTGGTCATGATGCAGAGGCTAAGGCAGGGCAAGAATTGCATCTACAGAGATTGTGTGGCAATGCATATGTACTGGTACTCAACAGAAGTAGTCTACAGGCTCCTTGTACTCTCCAAGAACTTGCAGATGCAGTGGAAGAATAATGGCACCAGATTTCTCAAGCCAATTTCTGAAATCTAGTAGAAAACTTTCTCACAAAATATCTTGTGGCTCTCAACAAAAATAAAACAAAAAGTAAAGGATGACACATGTCAAATTACCCTGCTAAACCTCACCTAAGACAATAATAAAATATGACACAAAAATAAAATATGACACACCATGTTGTTTTTCTATACTGAGAGAGAGATAGGGAGAGAGAGAGGCATGCATGCATGCACACTCATACACACACACACACACACACACACACACACACACACACACACATACACATATACACCCACAATATATTTAATCTATAACAACACTTTCTTTTTTAAAAGCACTATCACGCATCATGTTTTACCCTGCTAAATCTCGCCTTAAACCAAAACCAAACATTACACATCATGTCAACAACAAGTATCCCTCTTGAATACTGTAAGTTAAAGATTATACTAGATCCGAGTACAGCTACCCTAGTATTATTCGCATAATCTAATTGAAATCAGCATCCAAACTAACGTGCTGTTTGTCAGTACATTTACCAGGCTTGATTGTGTGTCGGTGATGTAAGCCTGGACTAAAGCCTGGGTAGATTGGTCTATTGTCGGGGTAGACTCGGGGGGTAGTGGGACTTCCAGCTCTCTTTCTCTGGAGACTGAGCTACACAACACCAGGAAGTTAGTCTGTACAAATATCGGAGAGGTCGCCTACAAGCAATGGGTCGAAACTCCAACGAATCGTCTCTCGGCAGACTCGGACCAGAGCGACATGACATTGATCGCAGACAAGATCTGGGTATAAATTATCTTAAATTAAATTGAAGATTTTTTTTAAGGGAGCTCAAACAGGGAAATATTTCACAGTTTATTTATTGACATTTAGTACAGAACATGCTGACTAAGCCTGATTATGAAGTATTTCATGACTTTGTTAAATTATAAGTCAATGCCATGATTATTTTTAGATATTTGTTTTGGTATTTTGTCATCATCGTCATCGACCTTGGAATTTTCTGTTTACTAGCCATGATTGATTATTACAGAAATTTGAATTTGACTAGCTCTTGTAAGAAAGGAAAGCATAGGCTTTAAATAGCTGGCCTGTGATCGGTCAGTAATACCACTGCCTCTGTATCTAATCTCTGAACCAGTAGACCTGAGGAGGATCAACTCTGATACCAAACATCAATACGAACATACCTGTCGGCCTAATGTAGATGACTCTGGGATTACAAGTTTGGAACAGTGTACACCTCACCCTCAACGTGTACCTGACATCTCGTAGTCGTATTGAATTTAGTACTTAGTGGAGTCGTCCCTTGTAGAAATTGGCTTGTTTATTTGTAAGATCTATGTCTATTTGTTTAAGAAACTTTAACATTTGACATGACTGACTGACTGACTACTATAGAAACCAGATCTATGCCTGAACAAGCATCATGAATTATTTCAAACAAGAATAGGACATTTACCAGGAATCTACAACAGCAATATGTTGTACAACTTTGCATAATTTTATGCAATTGTTTGCTCATTTGAAATTCTATTCTATGTGGAGTTTAACTAATTGTTCTTCTAAGAGTTTTTGGAAAATGTTCGCTATTGAGGAGCACTAGTAATGACGGCTGAATTCCTGTTTTGAGTTTCCTGTTTTCTGTTTGAAGGTAACAGATTTGAGATATCCATCTTTCATGTAACTTTGTAGGTTTTAGGCCATTTTTGATAATGGGATGCTTGTATAAAAGCGAATTGTTATTATAATTGTTCTAGCTAACGGCATAAATGACATTTGTAATGAAGAATCGTTTGTATCTTTTAGCATAAAAACAATTTGTAATTACATGTATGGATTGTCTCATATTAGTGAGGAAATTTGTGATTATTTTACCTGTTAATTGTGCTCACTGGCTCTAATGTTTGTTTTAAGTATTATGTGTTTTCATGAGAATCATGGCTTGTGATTGTGTTCAGTACGAATATTGTGAACACTTGGTATGGATTTATAGACCCATTCTCTGGAAGCACTATCTCTATGGCCTGGATCAATATTTTTCCTGTGGATATTGTGTATTTACACGAGTCTATTGATCTTGTGATCAATAATAACAACATTTGAAGATGTGCTTTTGTGATCGTATGTAAATCTTTTATATGTCTAAAATGTCAAATATACAACTTAATAGTGGCTATATTAGTGGCTAGCTTAGGCCATAGTTGTTTGATTCCCTGGTTTACAGATCCACTGATTTTGGAAAATAAAAACTATTTGTATTATCAACTGTGTACTAGTACAGTGCCCCCTCGATATAACACGGTCCGATGCACTGCGGATTCGGATATAACGTGGTGTCAGATGTATATCCCATTTTCATTTTCATTATTTCCCTGTAATATCATATAAGGCAGGTAATAAGAGGGTATGCCATGGATCCCAACCAGCATTATATCAAGGGGACACTGTACTAGTCTTTCGAAATTTCTATTCATAACTAGTGAAGAAACAACTCATATAAACCATCATCGAACATGAATAGCAGGCAATGGTCTACACAAGGTTGAAGCTAATTTGATTGATTACTGGTTAATACCCAATACGTATAACAACAGTATAATTTATAATATTTACTGCCATTGGCAATCAGTATTTTGAAAATAAGTGCACATTAAAATCTGTACAATGCATATGTAATGGTGTTTATAAGAATTATTGAATTTTTTTTATTGATCAATTATATTTATTTTATGTTCACCCACCATTCACAATTTCAATTTTTCATAATTGGTTTTCATAAAAATAAATTCTGGCCAAAATATCAATTTACATGTACATATTTATTTTTATTTTCGACTGCCTTATTCGAAATTATCACAGAAAAAGCTGTATATCTAGGGAATCAAATGTATAGCAAGGCTCTAGACTAACATATTACAGTGTCCCCTCGATATAAGGCTGTTCGATACAGAGCGGAATCGGATATAAGGCTGGGTCAGATGTGGATCCCATTTTTATTTTTGTTATTTACTTGCACTATCCTATAAGGCTGGTACTATAAGGCTTGGGGTATGTCATGGACCCCAAATTCAGCTTTATATCGAGGGGACACTGTACTGACATAGAGGGGCCAGTTAAATTGCACTGCGAGCAATCTATTTTTTTGACATATTGCAACTTAGTTGCCTTTACTATTACAGCTTGCCCTGACTTAAGGACTGCAGGCAAGTAACTCAAAATGTTAGTCTGGAGCCATGTTTGGCCTTTATATAAGAAAACTAATACAGACAAGTGCATGTTTTGAAATATATGTACTGTATTGTCCTTTTTTTTCTTCTGATGGTCTCATCGCAATTACCACTCAGTCTGGCATCTCTGATTGCCTGTAGTACAGAAAAGGTTAAGGCTGTGTATGTGTAAAGGTTTTGATGACGGGGTGCCAGTCAGCTAATTGCCACGTTCTTGTTGTTTCAGTCCTGTGTGCAGACAGGGTGAGCCAGATGACACGGACGTACAATGACATTGAAGCTCTCACTCGTATGCTAGAAGAGGTAAGTTTACTTGGGTTGCATACTCCCCAGGGAGTTGAGAAGGAATTAAGGGTGCACATATCCATTAATGGGTAATCATATACCACTATAGGCATGCTTTCAGGCATTGATTTGGCGCAATATACATATTCACATTGTTTTTATTATTATTATTATTATTATTATTATTATTATTATTATTATTAATGTCAAAATAATGTCTATTAGTTTTTGTTTTTTTTTATATTTGTGAAATAGAAGAAAAAATCATAATAATAATTATTACTATTGTTAATAAAATTGTTATACCGGTAATTAAATTTAATAAAAAATAAATTAAATTAAATTTAAAAAAAAATAATAATATATGCATTTGTATAGCACTATCATGCTATCAATTTATTACCAAGGCAACAATAATTCAGTGTTTTTGTGTTCTAGTAATTCTACTTGGTGCAGCTTGACAATGTTATTCTTTTTCAATGAATAAAACAAATCCATGAAAACATTTTTGGGTACATCCCTGATAAAGAAGAAGTTTCCATAGCTATATTTATTTATTTTTATTTTGTTTATGAACCTAAAATAAAACATTATGGCAAAGAAATCAATCTTCTGGAATAAAAAAAAAGAGCAGATACCGGTACTTTGGCCCGATATCCGTTACGTGACGTCTACCCGAGTGATAAATACAAAATGCCTGTATTGCTAGGACTACTTCCTGCTCCTACGCCTAGAACAAGGCAACCTAGTTTGAAAAGTACAAAATACAAATATCGCCTTATCTGTAAAAGAAATTCCCGCCTAAGCAATAAAGATTGATCTCAACATTGAATTATTTACAGCTTTGAATTTGTTTTGTCAATAGGGCAAAGATAACTCTAGTGTCCTGAGAAGATTTTTTTATATTGGATGAGCCTTGACCTTCTAGATATATGGCTTTTTGACCTTCGCTACTCGCTAGTCACGGACTTGACCAAATAGAGCTATCGTAAATAAGATTATCTATGTTTTGAAGTTTGTAGTGTTACAGCCTCTGCTATTACAGTTTTGGTGTATTTCAAGTACAACTAGTGATCGATACAAGTACAGTGTCCCCTCGATATAACGCTGAAGTTGGGGTCCATGACATACCCCCCACGTTATTGTACCTGCCTCATACGATACATGCTCTCCTGACAGCGAGAACACAACAGTCTGTGTTACACGCTGTCACACTACGAGGGGTTTCCCGTGTCAACATTATAAGGAATTTGATTGGCTCAAATTGTTTTTAACCCGGC
>JAUTBQ010173424.1:0-11556 GCA_032361185.1 Lepetodrilus ovalis | reverse complement strand
AACGTAAATAGTCTCAGACTGAAATTCGTTTGGTCATTATCTAGGTCAATCAACCGTGATTGTATGCCTTTAAAGATCATATTTTAAGATTGTATTTAGATATTTACACAAAAGAAAACCAAACTACTGTATACAATGTTCATAAAACAATACTGTTGTCTCAAGTATAGAAAGAACTGTATACTATTCCTTGCATCTTCTCCAGGACATGCTGTTTTCCCTCATACGATACCTCTTCTGTTCTGTTCCGATCTGATCTGATCCCTCTCACGGGGGCATTATCGGTAACGTTGCAAAGATAACGCAAGGATAACAGACAAGCATGGTCATGGATAAAATTTATTCTCAGCATAAATAAAATGTAAAAAAAAATGCAAGTACAGTTGCTGTTCTGAAGAAAAATAAAGTTTATTAGATTCATTATAAATTAGTTTATATCATCCCTACTGCTCCCATTTCCTATAGATCTTACTACTACTCCAGTGTGAAGGCTCCAGCTGTAAGTATAGTTAATATCGTGAGAATATTGACTAGACGTCTTCCAATGTACACCTTCAGTTAACTACCTTTACTGATTACAGATAGTAGTCTGCTTACCCTGTTCAATGTGTATAGCATTGTACAACTTCATAAGAGGTGACCAGTTTATAAGATACAGGTACTTGCATAACATTATACTTAAAGGCAAATGCATATTTCAAATTATCCCTTTATCTAACATTTACGAGAGATCGCTCCAACATTCCTTGTAGAAATTGAGTTATTTTTTTTTTTCGTGCAGCTGATACACAAAGACACTTCTGTGGAAACAGCCCTGCGGATAATTGCTATCACTACCTCACGATTCAGTTGAAATAATCTTCTACACAAAAAAAGAATTCAAGCAATAGCCGGATCCGGGTGTTAAATAGTAAATGATTCTGGAAGCAAGGCCAAGGAATACGTCGACACGTGAACGTGAGCATCTCACAATCAATGTACGTGGTACTGGTGCTTCTAGCTTTAAAAAAAAAACTTGAGACGAGTTCATGCATCACTGCGACATGACAGGGTGCCCAGCTTTGAGAGTATCGTGACAAATGGCCGGCGATACATGCTCCGCCAACACGAAGTTAACATTACATTGTGACCACAATTCGTAACTGAGCAATCCGAGGCGACTTTTATTTGTATTGTAATTTTAACAGCGTATACGACCAACACAACATTCACATCACACAGTCCAGCAGTGGGTAGGATTTGTGAAGGTTAAAGAAAGTTACATGTAGCGTCTTCGTATCAACACATCCCTGAAGTTTCGTATCTATCAAAATCTTTCCACTTGCACACGTTCACTCTGTCCAAGACAACGGGTCAAGGTCATGATTTTGTCGTTTATACGAGCACAAGGTCTGAACTTAATTTAATGCTTTATTATTTTAATGTCCACTTCTTTATCTCCCGGAACCAAACTTGTTGTTCTACTTTCGGTTAGGGGTGATATGATCTCCCTTAGAACTCTGAGCGTGGCTTCATTCCGTTTCAAGGTGGTGTTAAATTTGATAGTAAAGATCTAACGTGAAATACACCACGATCTACTGCCACAGAGCTGTGACGCATTACTATAGGAACTGCTCGCACCTTCCGACATTGGCCCGTAGTCGTTTACCCCCCAGGCATTCACTGTCGCTAACGTTTCTAGTGTGAAAGTAATCATTATACATATGTGTATCAAATTCAAACATTAGATAGGTAGGTAATAAATGCATATACTTTTCAAACATGAGCAATTTTGTTGAATATTTAATATCACTGTCCGTACATGTATGTATAAAATGTAATAGGCACTTTGTAATAATTTTGATGGCTTTATCATTTGCATATCCGAGTATGATTTAACTTGGGAGAGAGAAAATAAAAAGCAGTATGGGGACAAATATGACCAATCTCAGCATAATTCAGGATCAATTTAACAAGATCATATCGTACAGTATTTATGCCAAGTTTGGTGTGAACATATTTATTGTAAAATGTGCATTCAAACTCTCGAACCGTATAGAGACATCCGGTCTAAGGTGGTTCCTCGCCTTAAGTTTCTATTTAATCAGGCAACATCAAAAAAAGATTATTTACAATTATACAAAATACATTTGAATATAAATGACCAATCAATGATTACCGTACGCTTATCCTGTTCGTTAAAAAAAAGAAAAGATACCACGTGCTACGCACATCAGAATTGGCTTTCAACAGTATTTTCATTAAAACAATACAAGCACAACCTTTGAAAGATCTGTGGAAACTACCATTTTATCTTTAAATTTGAACGCAATTCTAGTCCCAAGTTGACCTTCAATGACAGCCCCAGACATTTTTAAAAGTGTATAAATTAAATGTTAGTAATTCCTCAGAACAGGTTTTCAAGACATTCTTCCTTTCATACAGAATTTATTCTATAAGAGTTGATGAATTTATTCTAGAAGAGTTGAGGTCTTCCTACACATGTACTGGTACAGTGAATTGAACTTCATGGCAACAAGAAAAGGTGCATGTCCTACGTCAGCCAAATATTCATGATCGGAACAACTCCACCCCCACAAAAGCAACAACATTACATGACAGCATATGAATCTAGCATGAGAATGGATTGTTCATGTTATTTGCCTAGGGAAGAATGCCAACTAATATTAACGAACTAAACTCAACACAAACTACTAACAACAGACTTCATAAAATGAATAAATAAAACAAAAAAATTAAAACATCTTGAACTGATTAAAATTGTACAAAAATATGGGGACACATGGCAAACTACGACAAATCAGTTAAACAACAGGTAATACATGTAGTGTAGATGGACAAAATGGGGGGGGGGGGGGGAATAAGCTTAATTAATAAGTTTTCAGCTTTCCTAATATAAGAAATGTATAAAGATATTGCTTTTATCACTTACCAACCAACCAGTTACTACGTTTTTATTTTGTTCAAACTTTGAAGCCATTTCTTTAAATAAGTTCTTGAAGGAGTAATATGTTCCTGCTGTTTATTCTACTGAAAATGACCAGAACGTTAAATTAAGTACTGTACCTTTGCAACACATTATCCTTACACATAATTCGGCAACTTCAAATGCCATGAAACATTTGAAAGATCATTTCTGCACCCATCATTCTTGTACAATTCCACATTTCATCACAAGCAAAGAGCAATATTGCTTTTGACTATAAAGCAAGGGAATATCGTACAAGGCAAACGTGTTTACGTAAATGATCATTGAGGAAGGAAGCAGCATCAAACAATAGAAAACAATCTTTCACTTGAAACAACTCATTACAAAAACAATATAGAAAGAAACAAAGGCTCTGCCGCTCATATGGCAATAGTACTCAGATATTACCGTGCAATAAGTGTTGTTCATTTATACTTTTAATAGTTAAGCTGTTGATAGTTTTGGATCCACCCTTTGTCAATAAGTTTGACTGCAAAAAAACCCAAATCTAATGATTTCAATGTACCACTATCCTGATAAAATAATATGGACTAGTTGTAGTCAATACTTGAACTGAATTTATAATAAAGTCATTGAATGGTGCTAAATAATATTATTATTATTATTGTTATTGTTATTATTATTATTCCTATTATTTAATAATATTATCTCAGTGATCTATGTATCCAAGATTTTGTACTTCTCACCAGCAATTATCCCCAGTTATTCTACAATTCATTTTGAAACAGAAAGTAGATACTTTATACTATTGCCAATGGACAAGAGATGTTTGCAGAAGTCTTTGGTGTAAAGATCTTTAAAACAAAACAAAATAGAAAATTAAATCATATATCTTATCTTCAAGCCAATCCTACAAAGCAGATTTCAAATAAACTATCCTCAAATCCTCGATTGCATCAGAACAGCACTGGCCTTAAGACTCAAATCCCAACTTGTTACAGAATAAAATGTGTGTTCTCCCTGAAAAGTGTTCAAAACCTAAACTACATGCCACATTTCAATACCGGTATCTCACAACATTATTTTCTGAAGACAAAGTACCTATATGCAAGAATCTTTACTACCAGTATCTAGTACCAAATCAGTCTCTACTAGAATAGAATATACACAATAGTAGAAGGAAGTCCAGGAAAACAGGATAGAACATGTTTTCTGTACACTGTACACATATCTTACAGATCTGTCCATTACTCTGTGCTGTGCTAAATAGGCTTACAACACACCAGTGCTAAAACCAGACAATACACGTAGGTAGTAGGAAACGGGGCGTTTCATTTGAAAATCTGCAGCGCTAAATGTATCTAAGGGACCCCCAGCAAATTACAAATTTGACCATCATTACCGGTACATTTGGCTTATGGAAAAAGACCACTTTACTATTTTCAGAATCTCTAACACTGAAATTGTATACTGTACATTCATAGCATTCACAAGAAATGTATATCATGTATACCATGTCAACATATTTTGATGTAATTTTTGGTTTCACTGCACAGATTATTTTACTTACAGATAGTAGTTTTGATTGCACTAGTCCTAGAGTAATATTTTAATGCTGAAACTAGGCATAGACATTTAGGTTATAGATTTGTTACATTTAAGAAAAAGAAAATTCCCATTAAATGGGCCAGACATGGTATTATCAACATATATATCCATTGAGATCAGAATTTTCAATTCACAAATGTTATTATTTATTTCCCTTTTTTAAAAAAAAAGTATTATTTTCAAATTTACGGTTGAAAAAAACTTCTTTTTTTTTTTTAGGAAACTTATTAAACTAGAAGCACTGTCATTTGCAAACTAAATTGTGTGCATAACGTAATGGAGTTTGCAAGCAGACAATGCTTTATGACTTCTCATACATTCACTGTTATAGATGTGGTGCTGATGACACAGATACTGAATCTCTATGTTCGAAGCTCATTATCCAAATCAACAATGTCAATAATGAATGAATTTACATAGCAAATTCAATAGCCTTCATTTTTGCTTTAATTTACCCAACATTTTTACATCAGATAGAAAACAAGTTATCTCCTCTTCAATGGCAGTCAAATAAAACATTTGCTAACTAGGCTACCCATAACACTTTATATCTAAAAAAAAAGAAAATCGCAAAATTCATACCAAAAATATACAAATCTCAGTAGAATTTAATAACCTCAAAATTAAATTTCTTCATATTTTGAAAGAGATTAATGGCCTTCCTGCTTTATCTGTGCAAATTGCCGACATGACGTCAATTCCAAACTACTCTCTTCCCGCAGTAAATTGTTCCGTGGCTCCCTTATAGAGCAGTGATCTCCCTTTATCCAGCAACCATAGGGTTAACACAAAAAATGTCTGTAATGTACTTGTAGGACAGTGGGGACAGCATGCATTATCAGAACATGGCACAAGGCTACAAGTTTGAATCCATCGATATAATGGGTGGGTACGCATTTTGATCACAATATGGACAGCTGAAGAATTCAGTAATGTATAACCACTTGCACGAGTGTGTCAATGGCCAGTTAACCTTCTTAACACTGGAGACAACCAGAGATGCCTTGTAGTGAGTGAGTTATTGTGCTACGTCAGCGGGAATCTTTCACCCACACACGACGAGGCGACGCCTAATAAGATGTGTTGCAATAAAATCCAGGTGATTTAGGGTTTCTCACACTCGGTAGTCATTCATATTTAACCCTCTAACAAGTGAAGACGACCAGAGACGCCTTGCAAGATGGACTGCCATAAAATCCAGCAGGAGAGGGTTAATAACGGCTGAAGGCCCAGATGCCTTATAGATGCTTTGTGATAAATCCAGCGAGAATTTTAATTGTACGCTGATGGTAGAGTAGTCGTCGATGCTCTTGACCGACACCCACAGGCCTGGGAACGGCTCTCAACATCACCTTGTGCAAGAGGAAATATATGACTCGACTTCATGCCGCGGTCAGTTTCAGTCACGTGACCTACTCTAAACTCGCGACGTGACTGCACCACATCCAGTGTGGAGCACCTGCCTTATAGAAACAGTGAAACTCGCATGAAACAGTAACAGGCCAAGAAATGCTTTTTTTTAAATTAATAAATGGACAGCGAAATGCAATCTGGCAAACATGGCTTACTCTGCACAAAAGCTACACATTCCTGCCTCTCAAGCACCGACATTACAGACCTAATATGGATCTATCAACAAAAAAAATCATTATTCATTTCAGGTTACATCCACATCGTACAGATAGTAGTCTGGCAATGTGTTGGATCACAGTGCTAATCTCCACTCAGTCAGTAGAAAACGTCAACATCTATACCGAATAAACCCGCTGGAGTTTTACCATATTAATTTTCACCCATAGTAAAAAATATCTCACTTCATGCCCAATGAGTTGACAAGAAAAACCGAGCATCTATTCATCAACCATATCCTTTCTTTAATCTTATTTCATATGTTAATCTGGCGGACTGCTTCAATGTTGACCTCCCTTCCCATGTCAATTTTGACCCTTTAAATTTGAATATTTTCGGAACTCCTGAAGCACACACACATGTCCACGATGGCTGACGTCGAGCGGGTCCAATAGTATCGGTATAGTTTTGTTACTGCGCATGTCTAGTATGTTCGCCCGAATTAGGTGATCATGGGCAGTGGTACCATAGTACGGTCGTGACTTCACTCTAGCCGTGTGCTCTCATGACTTCACGCAGTCTATAGTACAGCTATAGCTCCTACACATCACACTCAAAGTCAGCCCCTATTCCATGTTCATCTCTACCTTTAACCTGACTATACGAAGAGCCATAAAAATCCTTGAGCTATGGTAGCAAGCCTAAGATCCATGCACTCTATGAGGCTCTGAAAAGCCAATGTCCTTGACCTTGTGCAATCAGAATTTTCTGAAGAGTCGTATATAGTGGACCCCCGTTCATCCAGACTTCAGATATCTGGATCTCCCTCGCTATCCACACAGATTTTACTGGGAACCATATACCCGTCTTCCAATTAAAAATGACACAGACATCCAGAAATTCATTTTTTTGGCAAGATTTTACCGGGAACACAACTGTCTGGATAAATGGGGGTCAACTGCAATGCAGGGCATGATGAGTACACTCCAAGAGCTCAAACCTGCTTGAATGAAAACTATTCCTGAGCCATACAATGCTTGCATTGACCATACCAAAGAGCCATACAAAGGTTGCATTAAGAGCACACTCGGAGCAAACAAATTCTTGCATGGAAACTAAACTCAAATGGTCATGAAAACTTTCCCCCAAACAGAAATACAATTATTATGTGTGAACCATATTCTGAAGAGCCATACACATTATTTTTAATAATAGCCATGTTCATATTTACCAAACCTGTCCACAAATAGCCAAATCTACCTTTGATGACAAAGCTCAAAACAGTATCAGAATATATTCTTTGAATTCTTCCGACCAAGCTTTCCCGACAGCGATAACACATCAGATAAAATCTTTCTGGTTTATGTTATGTGCTGTCACACTATAAGGGCTTTTACATGTTCAAAGACGAGCAATTTGATTGATTCAATAAAGAAAATTAAAGGCTAATTAAACAGCTCGTCTTCTACCACGTGACAAAGATTGAGGAAGAGGCTATATTAGCTGCAACTGGTGGGAAGGATGTGTTCGTGGGAACTAAAACAGGAATTGGGAAATCATTAAATTATGAAGCTACTCCTTTTGTAGTGTTAACGGTGAAGGGAGAGATTGACCGGAGATATTCAACGTCAGATACCATACTACAGATGAAAATATACATTGTTAACAACCAGTGTTATCAAGACATTATTCGTACAAGCTTACCTAACATATCAAATCATTTCCAAACAGATCATTCTTTAAAAGAAGTGACAAATTATTTAATTCATGTATTCATGCAAGGCTTAAGTCTAACATGATACAGTACTTGAGACATTTCACAAAATGATTGTAACACGCCAAGTATCGTAACTTGGTGAAAAAGTAACGGGGCTTGAAATGATTGTCTTGCTAAAAACTGCTTTGGGAAACTGGCCCCAGAATACCAACATGGTCTCGCCGGAGGTAAGAGTAAAAAGATTTGAGACCACTGCAAGGTACTGGCTCGGTCTTTCTGTTGACACAGGCTACATGGAACGGGAACGAGAGAGCGAGAGAGAGAGTTGGAACATGCACGCATCACAGTTAGTTCGGGCTCGCCTTGAAGCAAGCAAACCTGGAGAGGTCTATACAGAGAAGCAGCCTCACACTGACTAGCACCAGATGCTGCACGAGTGACAACTAGCTGTGTTATAGGATGAATGCCGTCGGCCGGACAACTTCTCTTATCTGTAGAGGCGTGAAAAGTCACGTAGTGCATGCGATACATGCTTCAGATGTTCCGCACTGAAAAAGAAAAAAGAAAAATTGAAGTATCAAGGATAATTATTTCACAAAATTAGTTCTACATAGAATGCTTATCTATTAGAACATACGAACATCATAAATTAATATGATTTAAGGAGATTTAGATTATTTCCTCTTTTCGTGAGTATACTTAGCCAGTCATCACTATGGATCAAAAGTAAAATAAATTATAAAAATTTGTGATTTTACAAATGCTTCAAAACAAACTCCACCCTCGGTGGACAACATCTTGAATGTACAGTGCCCCCTCGATATAACGCTGCATTTGGGGTCCATGATAGCCTTATAGTACCAACCTTATAGAATAGTACAGGTAAATAACAAAAATAAAAATGGGATCCACATCTGACCCAGCCTTATATCCGAATCCGCTCTGTATCGAACAGCCTTATATCGAGGGGACATTGTAAATCAATATTACAGTGTCCCCTCGATATAATGCGGAAGTTGGGGTCCATGACATACCCCCGCCTTATAGTACCTGCCTTATACGATAGTACAGGTAAATAACAAAAATAGAAATGGGATCCACGTAGTACCCCTCCTTATATTCGAATCTGTGGTGTATAAAACCGTGTTATATCGAGGTGACAATGTATTATAATATCAAAGATCTAACCTGGTTGTGGGAAGCTAGCACTGTATACTTCTGCATGGATATTATCAGATGATTTATCATCACAAGGAATCTCCTGATCATCATTTAAGTTATCATCATTTACGTCGTCATCGTCAAGGAAGTTTCCAAACTGAAGAAAGGAAAGAGAAAGATCTAGAAGTTATATTCAAAGCCCATCTACTTTTAAAGGCATATAATCAGTTGGTTGACCTAGATAATGGCAAAATAAATTTTTGTCCGAGACTATTTACAGTACGTTTTATTTGACTTGTACAACTTAAGTTATTTTTTACTGATGTACTTATTCCCCCAACACTTGATAGTTAGCAACATTTTCGTCTTTTATATGGATTAGTGCGATGGACTATTAATTATCTTGTACATTCAACTCAACCTATCTTGAAGTTGTACATTATAGTAAAAAGTTCCGTCTACCATACAGCGGTGGAAAGATTTTTGGAGTACAAACATGATTTATGTATGTCAAGTGAATGTACTTTGCAGTTGTAACTAGGAACTAGTATAAAAGACCATAAATATCTGTGATTGTATGCCTTTAAAGGTGCAAGGCCCAAAGTCAATGCGAAACAAGTCAAGAATTTACTGCTGTGTCACTTTTAAGGTTGTCATGTTTACGAAATTCTGTAAATGTGTACACGGTAGGTTGTACACGAAACGATACCGTTTAAACGGACTACCGAGTTCAAGTAGATATACACTTAATCTACATGTTGTACTGTTACTTGTATTGTTGCAATACGAAGTTCCAATTTATCCACGTATACATTTTCTGTTTTTACCCGCGATTTTGGCAATAAATCCTGCAATGTATCAACATGACAGTATTTAAAAAAAATATTTCAAATGTAATATTGAATGATACAAACACTTAACATATTCAATGACAAATTTTATGTTTGCGCATAAGATACGTGTGAAAATGAGGAATATTCCGTTTGCGTACACGTTTGTTTATCATTTTTGTAAACGTTTACCGACGAAACATGAAACGGCACCAGTTACACGTGTACACGTGACAGCCTTAGTAATTTTCACTGACAACATACCAATAACATAAAAGATAACAATGTCAGAATGCAAACACTATTAATAAAACAAAGAAAGATGGGGAAAATCTCAATTACTGTTCTTTTCCAGACATTATGGAAGTAATGAATACAATATCATTTTCGATACATTATAGCTTAAAGGCAAGTTAAAAGTGGAAAGATGATCTTTGCATAGGTCGTGGTCACTGACAGGGTCAATTATTACCTATTCTGATTTAACTGTATTTCCCTGACAAATGTGACTTTTTCATAACGTAATTACACCTATCCTCTGAACACCATTCCAACGCTGACCTGTTTTATGCATGAATTCCCTCACAATGTCCCATACAATGACAGGCCTGAGGTGCGTTCAAGATAGAATACATATGAATACATTTGCATAGGTATTGCTACATAAGCCATTCAGCCAGCACATGTCTTCATACTTTTCAATATGGGTCTGGAGCCCGTAGTGTTTTATATGAAAACCCAAACCATGAAGCGAATGCACTGAACGTATGCGCAGACTGGTTTCCGTGTTCATATTTTTTACAAACCCGTTCAGCCAAGACAAGTAACGTATTGTATTGAGTATTCAAATATATTGGATCTTGAACGAACCCCTGGCTACAGAAAAAAAACCAGAGCAGGTCAATCTATATTTAGAAAAAGAAAACCCATTGTTGTAATATTTAGAACAGAGCACGTAATGTTGTCCTTAGCATTACAGTATCATATACAGTAGTCATGGTAAAATATGATCTCACCACTTTACACAACACCATCTCAGGCATTATCTCACCTTTCCCAAGCATTATCTCACCTTTTCCAAACATTATCTCACCTTTTCCAAACATTATCTCACCTTTCCCAAGCATTATCTCACCTTTTCCAAGCATTATCTCACCTTTCCTAAGCATGATCTCACCTTTCTCAGAGGCCTACTTCCACCTGTATTTGACACTGATTGTGTCATAGCTCCAGACATCTGACCTGGCCCTAAAGTCTGCAAACATAAACAACCAAAATACTTATGTATTTGCGTGCGTTTGTTCGTGTGTGCGGTATGTATGAGTGTCACATTGCTTGTTACGGTACATAAAATACTATAGTATCCTGAATCACATTTTGTAACCAATATATTGCCTCTACCATGTATTTGATAATATATATATATAATGTTTTATGATGAACAAAGCTGCATTTCAAGCCAATGACCATCCTTGCACCCCAGAGGTACTGATTACGTTACCCTTTCATCTACCCTTGGCTCATATTTAGGGCAAAACAGGCACGAAAAGCCAACCAATGAAATCATTTTCCTGATGATAATGGGTATTAAAGACTGTGCGCATGTCTTGCCCTAGATGTGAGCCAGGGGTAGATGAAGTGCTATTGTAACCAGTACCTCTAGGGTGTGAGCCAGGGGTAGATGAAGTGCTATTGTAACCAGTACCTCTAGGGTGTGAGCCAGGGGTAGATGAAGTGCTATT
>JAUTBQ010173413.1:0-11556 GCA_032361185.1 Lepetodrilus ovalis | reverse complement strand
GAATTCCATCTAGCACTTGGATGTTCAAAAGGCAAGATAGTTAGAGCTACGATTATTTTATTCAAATAAAATATGATTTTTTTAATATCTATTGAGTGTTGGGGAATAAGAACATCAGTAAATAACAACTTTAATTTGGGAGACAAATTAAGCGTAAGTAGTCTCAGATAGAAATTCGTTTGTAATGTTTTAAAGAACATCGTTACTAACACACCACTGGTCAGAAGTATGCAAAAAGAAAAACTGAAACGATCGATTTCATGGATACCTTAAGAAGATACATTTAGATCACATCTCTGACATTCCTGACGCATTCGAAAAACGTTTATTTTGTCAGAACTGTACGATATATTACGCTATCAAATATTAAGCTAACTTCGAGAAATAAACTGGCATCAGCTACTGCAAATACTGGAAACTGGAGAAACAAACTTCGACACTACAAACTTTTTAAACATGATTACAGACAAGAGATGTTTTTAAACGAGTTCTTACACAGAAGCCACATGAGTGCACCACTAATGTAGTTTAGATGTGGGCTAGCTCTGTTACGTGTGGACATAGGAAGACACGAACATATTCATTTTAACGAAAGATATTGTTTTGATTGCCCTACCATGGTTGAAGACGAATTCCATGTATAACATTTTAATGAATTGTCATGTTACCATAAATATGTTGAATACGTTTCCAATTTTATAGTTGAATATTTTATTGTTGCCAAAGCCTGCAGTAACATGTAATTATCCAAGCGTCGGAAAGTTCTGTATATAAAGTATTAATGGTAATTTTACTGTAACTTTCATGTACATTTCTTATACAACTTTGTTTTTGGTTTTTTTTAGTGTTATTTTTTTTAATGTTGTTATCCTGTCTCATTAATAGCAAAGCGATTGGTCATATAGATTTTAATTGCAATGTTCTTTTATCTCTAAAGATTTTATGTTGTGAATGATTTATCTGTCTGTTTGTATGTATGTTTTGTTGTGTGTTTGCAAGTTGGGATAACAACGAATGCGCATAGCGTTAGCAGCCAGGTATTTGGCTGCAAATCCCTCGTATGAGCCGCCGTATCAAGAAGACCCCGTATTAAGAGCCTCCGTATTGAGAGCCCCCGTTTAAAGTGCCCCCGTATCAAGACATAATAGGTCTGGCAATATGCTAACAAAACAACACAGTTGGTTTTTCCAAGATAGATAGAGCGCATCACTCACTCGGTCATGTGGCTTGTGAACATTTATGAACCATAGAAGAACCTAAGACATTGCCTAGGGAAAAGGACGTTGCAAGTCCACCAATACACTGTTACCAAGTGGAATATGTGGATGAATAATTCCCACTAATACGTGTAGGAAAACCAAACGTGTCGTTTACTGAAGCATTATTACTTAGGAATATTAAATATGTTTTGAAAAGACGTGAACTAATTTGACCAGCACTTCCTTAGATGCATTAGTTACATCTATGTTGATCATATCCCTGAAATTGATAGTTAAAGCAATCAGCCCAAAATGAGAGATTACGGCATTAGTACTAGATTATTGAATGCATGGATACACCGTATCTGTTGTTTGAAACACATCAAGTCCATTCTAAATATAATTTATTATACTAACACATCCTGTATTATCCTGTAACACATCCTGTTCTTGTACACATCATTGTCCACTATGGTGACTTGACGTAGTTAAATACACTCAAATGTACATTTTCTTCCATATTGATAATTACATACCCGTATTTGCATATAGTAGAGGATTCACTGACATGTCTCCACAATACAACTCGGAAGTTTAACTATCTATACACGTTTCTGTTGGAAAGTATATTTTTCATCTGTTAGTATATATACTAACGTTACCAGTATTGATAGTATAGTAATACCCCAAGAGGCCATTAATATCAACAGCTATTTTAAGCTGATTAAATGGCATTAAACTTTGTATAGTTAAAGCTCTTGATGGCAAGGGTACTCAATATACCAGTATGTCATTATGATTTAGCCGTCCACCGTGTGCTTCATATAGAATGTAATCATCTCCGTGATTGAAATATCGACGACATGGAATATTACTGGAACATAGCATATTACGTAGCACACTCCCGTGGCCGAGGATTCTCAGGCTGTCTTTCCTCAGTTCAATGCGTTCAACTTTGACATGGTCTGTCATTTCAGATGGATGAAAGAAGTAAATTGGAATTTAAAAACAATATTTGTAGGATTATTTAGAGAGCCGAATCTTCGAACTACTATGCATGTAGTATATTTATGTATTATTCAATGCTATTATTGTCAATGCCCAAGGAAGACCCGTCAATACTTGTGTGCCTTCATGTTGTCACATGCTATTCAACCAAACCATATTGCTTTATCTTTGTCCACATTAGTATTGATGCCTGGCATTGTTAATGGTCCACCACAGTATTGCATCTGCATGTTGACCCACATTGTAGTCTTCATTGATACCAGTCTCAACTAGGAACACATGGGGGCCATTGAGGTCAATCTTCTGTAGTTCCGTCACCAAAGCCCACACGTGACAATGCTGTATAATATGATTATGGAAGGCGATTTCTGCTAATAGCCATGGATCCAATATAGCATGGACCACTATTTTGACTACTCAGGTATTAACTTGTATTTAGTTTATTGACGAGTCTGCGCTTGGGTATAATTACACATGGAAAACAATATTTTCTGTTCTGCAGAATATATTGTACTTATGTGAAAAATAGTTAAATTTTCCATTGATAATACGGGGGGTTCTATTTGATATCCATAGTTTTTCAATGCTTCATAATTCGCGCATGCTGGAAAGGTTTCACACTAAAGCCAACCACATGCACATGTCGGACATGTTCACCCTCGTTGACCGTACAGCTCTTTAGGTCAAAGGAGGACTCTAGTTAGTATTTTCCACCGTCTTGTTACCATGTCCAGGGTGTGTGTCTATTCTGCTGTCCAGGTTCGCCATCAACCTCCTCGTACTGTCGCGTTTGCTGTCATGAAATAATAAGAAATAAACATCCCTTCTTCGAGACCCCGTCAAGGAATTATCTACGAAGAGAGCTCACACGCCATTCCCATCTCCAACCAGATACTTATATGACGCTGCTCAGAACCATGGCTGGATGTCCACCTGCAAGTGCTTGACATGCTCGCCAAGGTTAACGACGCTCTTATAGTCTATATGACCGTCAGTCAGCCATGCAATGTATTGGTTATTGTTGTGTATACATCTATCCAGGTAGAAACACTCGGAGCTTGTTGTTCTTTCCATATGTTTATTTATATGATGATATGTGTTTCCAATTAAGGTACACTTTCTATTGTCTTTTGGCTTTCCATACATAAACAAACAATTCATAGGACAAACCATGAGTCCAGACAAACACACTTCTCAATCTCCGTATGGTCAATAGACTGTAGCTTGCGTCCTACTCACAATATGTTATAACAAATTGATGACAAGTCTTCCACAAGTTTTAATGGACTCTCACGATCCGAGAAATTTGATTCACCTATTACAATTAAAATATCTCCATTATTGAAATACATGACGTGTATTCTGTTCGACTGACTTCAAAGCAAAACGTGTTTTATTCTTGCATAACATCATATAATACTACCCCCGGCAATCTGAGACTCGTATTCCAATATCGCTTAGCTAGACGAAAGACGATTTTATGTCCATAAATATCAGAATTAGGAAAGGTTAGTTTTTGTTTTAGAAGAAGTCGAATTCACGATATTTGTTGCCAAGGGGGAATTCTCAGATAGTTGCAATCGGAAGATTTCGATAACTTTCCAGATCGGTGAAAGCTAAGCCTAAAGCTACTTGTATTGTATGAATACGACTTTAATTAAGTAAAGGACAGAGAAGTGTGTCAAAATACGTGTAAAATATGGTTAGCCACTCATTCATGATTTTAAGGATTTCCATTTATATCCTAGTAATCTCAGTCACAAAGCTGCCCATACGGATGAGGCAATAATGACATCCTTACGTTCCTTGGCCATAAGGACAACGTATTCTACGATCCAACATTACGATTTGCTCACTTAGAGTAAATAAAATTATAGAACGTCGATAAATACCAAGATCAAAGGTCTCATCGTCCCTATGGCAATTCGTGAACGCTGACGCAATAATATGCAGCTTCAAAATTATAAATCTAATACGACCTTGTCTAATTTGTAACCTGCGAGCAACGGCTGGTACTAACAACCCGTTCTATCGGAAAGAAGTCATTCGCGAACACTGCTGCCGCTTCCCCGGAGCGGGTTCAAACTCGGTACCAGTGGATCCGAAATCCGACGTCCCAACACTGAGCTAACACCCAACAATTTCCATAGTTCAGAAAACGTAAAAACAAACATGTCGTTTCCAGAGGGTGTAATTCCGCTTCGCTCATCTTCTTGTTAATATGTTTTTGCCATCAACATGTCATCTGTAACAGTTGGGTGCATTTAGTGCAATGGCGACACAGAAACCGAATAAATACACTAACCTGATTCTCAGAGGACGAAAGTAAATCATCCTAACATTAGTTTTAGTTTACATGATGTACTTCTTAGCCCATACATATCTAAACACTGTTAAAGGCGACTATATAAAGAAAAGGACTATTTGCATAATAATAATGCTGGCAACAAAGATGTGATTTAGAAGGGTTAACTATTATTAGATGCATGGATGTTTATACAAGTCAGTACTTCCGTGTTGAAGATAAGGTTGATGTAAACATATTGTCTCATCTACAGGCAGATTTACAATCCAATCCCAACAGAGTCATGAACTTTATCTGCAGTACTGATACTAGCTTGGTTCAAGGGAATTGTTATCGAACCAACAGAACTAAACAGTAGTGAGCCGAGATTACATCCATGCAGTTTTTGTAATGTGTTCATGTTCGGCCAACTTTTTCAATGGCATGCTTAGTGTGTGTGTGTGTGTGTGTGTGTGTGTGTGTGTGTGTGTGTGTGCGCGTGTGTGTGTAGATATGCGAGGTGTAATGCCGTGTAATGTGGTGTGGTTTGCAAGGTGGTGTGTAGTGCATGGTGAGTGACATTGAGTGGTGCGTGGTGTGGGTATAAGGTGGTGTGGTGTGTGGTTGCTTTATGCATTAAATTTTGTGGTCAACGATGTACATTTGTATGGTATTTGATTGTTATATTCTGTTGTCGTTGCTTTTTTTTGTATTTTATTGGATTCAGATCAAAACAATATTAACATGTTTAAACAATTAACAGTATTGAAGTACATGTGGACAACACCCGTCCATTTCTCCCCTCTTATACCCGCCACTGTGAACGAACTGTTGAATGCTGGTGTGTGGAAGGTTCTACTGAAGACTAAATGTTTATTGACCAACACGGCGTAACGTGGGAGTATATGTGCATGCGGGCTTTCATCAGAATATGTGTGTGGGTTTTTTTAATTTGCTACTTCATAATTCCTTTGAGTTGGTGTTTGTTGTTCAGGCTGTGATTGGTAGGACGTAGCTGGCTGGCACGTACAGGACAATTAGTAGAAAGTCGCTCGCTGCCAGATATGACTTGTTTTGTTATGATGTTCGCAGATAGATGTATAGCGTACCTAAACTAGCCCGGCAACCTGGAATCGCTAATGACCAACGACCGAATTACAAATGGGAAATCACCAGAATGTATGAAATGCACTAATTTCATATATGCCTTTGCTGGTCTAATAATATTCATTTCTTTCCAGGTATGCCCAGCTGATTCGTACGGTCGTTAATTGGTTAAACACATATTGACTGCGGTCCTGTGCTCTCGGCTCTGTTGGTGTATGATAACATGCCCAGGAAGAGGGGTGGCATAGCCAGAGCGAGGAGTCTTCTGTTGTACGGCACTTGGCGGAGATTCCCATTTAAACGTCATCAACGAGAGATGATTGCGGCAGAATCGCCTTTCATCGGAATAGGCAACACTTTCTGGAGAGGGCATTACTATCTCAATACGTGACAACCATAGGTGTTTTTGTGAAGGAGAGAACATGCTTTATGTTGTCACAATATATTCCAATGAGATAAAGTTTGTCAGAAGAGACTGTGATTAAATGGGAAAGCTATGCTGCAGTTGATGAAAACACGCTGACTATCTTCAGTGGGAAGGATATCCACTTAGTATCAAATGTTTTAATCATGTTGTCTTTTAGCATGGCGGCACAATTACACGACTACAAGAAAAGCATGACGAAGTGGAAAGTAACACGACGTAACCGTCCAGGCCCTCAGGTGGGAGCGTGGTGTTAGTTAACACGTCACACATCTCAGCGTGGTGTTACTTAACACAATCTCAACATGGAATCGATGGTCAAATGGATTTACTCGCTTTCTGTTTTGTTTGGATGTACCGTCACCACTCAACAGGTACGTTCTAGTTCAATTAAATATATATTTTACGTGATTTTACTATACGTTCCCTATTATATCTGCACATCACATAGTTAAAATACAGAATTATGCAACACTAAAAGTATTGTGAGAATAAGAAAGATGATTATTGGAGAAAATGCAGTTAAGCTCGACTGGTTTAATGTAAACAGTACACGAGATCATTATACACACTGTCACACTGACGTAATCAGGGAACCGGAGTCTGACATTTCCTAGCTAGACTGGAAATATTGTTCAATGAGTCAGTACAAACTCCATGTTATCTCCGTGTTATCTTGTACTACAATCAGAGGCTGCGTCCGTTATACAATATATTACCATTTCTAAGCTGGGAAATATTGGTAACGATATCGAGGAATATCCATAACTGGAAATGTTGTCATGATGCCAAATTTAAATAATATTATCCAAGCCAATAGCGTGAAGTAAACTTTAACGTTACTATGCAGGAAACAAGTGGGATAAATAGCTGGGATATTCCATGTTTCAATTTGATTTTCAACTTGATATGAATTTGAATATAGGCTACTTGAAGTCGTGTCTGCGTGTCTGACACTATAATCCCGGCAATAAGAACATTTAAGAAAGTGAAGTTACATGGAAACTTCCAACTTCGTAGTAATAGTTATTTTTGGATATCAACTACGAGTGTCTGGAGAGTTTCTTAGGTCAGATACTAATTGTTGAATAATGATGTATTCACAGTATTTGTTAAATACATGAACGTTGAAAGATAATAATTTTAATATTGTTGTATTTGATAACATGAGGGAACATAAACGTAACCGAAAATATCTGCAATGCATACACATTTCAAAAATAGTAATTATCATATTACAAGTTAATTTTCCAGCGATATTTTAACATCGGATTTTGAAATAATAACTTGCAAAAAGTGTATTATGCTACATTTCGTAGATCTAATGTTTGATTAACTAATTATGATGTATGGTATATAGTTTTTTTAACATATTGTTTAGACTTTGGCCGGTACCATGGCGATGGTTTCCTGTACACGCTCCGCCGTTATTCACGTCAACCCAAGTTAATAATACCACACACGTGCTAGTACCTACTAACTGTAAACTAGTATACGCGTGATCTCTCCGGCCTGCGGCATGTGAGAGATAATAGACCTTGACAGCCTGGTGCCAATATATAGGTCACCGACCCCCTACTTATCAAAGCATCACCATGTGCATGTCCAGGACCGACTTGTAACACCAGCGCAGCTCTGAACTAACACACCCAGGTGTAGCAGAACTAACACACCCATGTGTAGCAGAACTAACACACCCAGGTGTAGCAGAACTAACACACCCATGTGTAGCAGCCAGACCAGGTTAGTGCCCCGACACTTCTATAGTAAGTCTCAGTATAGGCCTACACTTCTATAATAAGTCTCAGTATAGGCTTAGCCGTATAATTGGAGCTGCGTACCTTTCTTTCTACAGGCACGGTTAGCTTGAGAATGTAAAAAGCGTTAATGAAGAACAACCGGTATAAACTTTTTATCAAAGTTGACAAGAGAATTCGTATTTCTTTCCGGTATTTTTTTTATCGAAAAATATCTTTGAAGTGTTGTTATTTCAAGGATGCAGTGTTACGATGTAGGTTCTATCAGTGTTACGGTGTAGGTTCTACCATTCAGATAAGTCAGACAGTCAGACAGATGCAACTGTTGGATCACATCCGGATGACGGCAATCCATACTCTCCAGACAGTTGTGATGGTTTGCTCTCTCCGTAGTCACTCACCACCCAGTCCAGCCATTGACAGATCCTTTGATTTGATCGACATCGAGGAGATCCTGAGAGAAAAAAGGATCTATACCTAATCTCTTCTCCAGCGTGGAGAGTCCTTGATGGAATGACATTGGATTAAAATTGTGATAATGGCATTTGAAAGTTTGTTTGCCGTAGAGAATATTGCACTCACCCTCTACTCTGGCAAAGCCTGTTAAAGGTCATTGGATCATATTAAGACAAATGTAATCTGATTTACCTACTGCGACTGATAAATTAATGTTATTTCCTTTAACCTATAAGAGAAACTAACAGATACTTCGGAACAGTGCGATTTTCAAATGAATGACACTTTTTTGTACAGAAACCTTAATAAATCAAATCAGAGTTTTATGAAATATTTAAATGTTAAATTTAGTTTTTATGCATTTATTCCTAATCGCGGGCGACTAACGACAGCAAGGGGAGAAAAAAGACCCAAACCTTTTGCCCCGGACATATGAGATAATTAAATGTTCTTTGCTATACTCGCATATGTGCAGCTACCATGCATACGTAGATTCCCTGGTACGGTTCTATGTTCACTGTGTTGTAGAATGGTATGACCACTATACAGACGTCTGAATTAGACCCTCAGTTTATCTCCGCGGTAATGTTAATCTTGATGGGTATCTATATCCCTATTGCAGGATACAAACTAATCTGGTTTTTATATTTATCATACACGCATTACATAATTATGTTTTACCATTAACTGACACTCTCTATGATTATATTAATTTAAATCTGGGAAGGAATAAATCTAATTAAACTTTGAGTCATGAAAGGATTTGCATACAAGATATCTTCTGTATCCTTCAGTTACAGATTTTGAAGAGATGCGTGTATAACCATTTTGCTTATACTATTGTATACTTCCTGAATAATGACAACGCATATATACAAGTAATAGTTCTTAGAATATTTTGATTTAAGGCTGATAGTAACAATAACATAGTAATAGTAACATACGTGAGAGAGAGAGAGAGAGAGAGAGAGAGAGAGAGAGAGAGAGAGAGAGAGAGAGAGAGAGAGAGAGAGAGAGAGAGAGATAGAGATAGAGATTCTTATTTTCCTCCAGACATGAAATCCGAAGATTTACAAGATGGAAATAATGTCAATATGAGCACATGCTATATTAGAATAATAATTGTAAAGATACTCGGAGACCATACATTCATTTCTCGTTGTGAAAAGAAATCTATAGCAAGCATACCAACAAAATCTACTGACACCGATTTTCCGTCGCCGATTAACAATCTCAATACAATCGCCGTGTGCGGTGGGCGACGACTACGATTTTCCGTTGGCCGACCCGATATTATTATAATGTTACGAAATTTGAAGCGTGGGTATTTCAGCTGCTGTGGGGAGGCGTTCTCGAGTTAAATACAGAATCATGCTGCACGTTTTCATGTAGAAATAATCCGTCCCAAGTACTCTAAGAAGCTTATCTACGATAAGTCAATTTGTGTACATAAGGGCAGCGGTATTTCAGTGACCTGCAAACACATGGAATTAAATAACTCTCACGCGGTCCCAGCGTAGGAAAGAAACAAATTAGTTAACCGGAAACGCACATTTCTCTCTGTAAATACCACGAGGTATTTTTTTCTGTAAATAACGCTAGGTATTTGGATAATCAAGTTCTAATGTGGCCTCATCACTGCATCATACTGTCATCTTCCGGTGACGAATTGCACAACATACGGTTGCTAGGTAACTAAGCCCGAACTTGGTGCCACTGAACCATGTAGGTAAACACATTAGGAAACACCAGAGAGCTCACTTCAACGGCAGCCGAGGCTGTTTAGCGTGGCGATATTTGTTTCGCCTTGTCAGAGAGTGATGTGTACCGGGGTTTACTGTGATAAATTGTATGAAAAAAACAAACATAAATATTGAAATAACGTATTGCAGTTACACGAAGCCTGTTGTACGACGAAGTATGTCAACTTCATAATTACACAGATAAGAATGCGGATATACACTACCTGTAGTTGATTTATACACTTTAATCTTAAATTTATGTTGTTTTCATTAGGATTATATGTATATGTATATATTTAGTAAACATGTTGAAATCCTCGTCAAAGTATAATCAAAACGAACGCACATACACACACATGCACGAACGCACACAGTGTACATGCACACAATGTAAAACGTTAGATGTTCCAGACCCGCGCCGTGTCAACACTATCATGTAGTGCGATCTCAATCCAGAATGCTATCCGTATTTTCCATGGTTCCAAATCAAGAGGTAAACAATAGTAAGGATTGTTACAATATCCTGTAGCTTCCAGTAATAACGCGGACTAAGCCACAGCCGCCATGGGATTGTGGTCCTACAGAAGCATTGCCTGACACGTCGTCTAATCTCTCTATAGTATTGACAGACTGCCTCGACATCTTTGAATTAGCATACAAAGCATTGAGTAGTTCACATGCTAGATACACATGCAACAAATGGATTCCTTTTCTAAATTAGTATATCATTTCCTAACGCTGGACACAAGTTTCGCTCATATCTTGTGTACCTACTGGCGAGTAGGGCCTACACCTTACGCTGAAATAGGAACCAGTGCATATGGTACTCTTTGCAAGCATGCATACAATGGAATATACTGATCATGACAGAACATGGAAACCAGATCTGCATTCAGCACGCTGGACACTCTGAAGACCCCTGTTTTTGCTGCCTGACTAATCAGTGGTGAAGTGTACATCAGAGTCTAAGCATATTGGCCTACACGATCAGAGAGGGTCACCAAAGGTTGAAGGTCACGCGCTTCTAGTAATGTGTTCACGGTTATCGGAAGTATTCCTATAACCTGGGATAGTATGCGAGGATCGTTAACACCGAGTACTAGTACATATCACTAACCCTATAACCATTGTAGGGATTCATCGTCGCCATTCAACTTTTTCTGGCTTCTGCCATTAGGAATAAAACTATAATAATGATTCCACCACTCACCACATCTGTAAGCAATACAACCATTATTGTAGCAGTAACGGCTAAACATCTTTACTATCAGTAGTAGTGGTAGAAGTAGTAGTGGTAGTGGCGGCACCAAATCCACCCACTAAGACATGCCCTTCTCAGTGTTCCTTCTCAACTCACTGGGGAATATGCAACCATAACTGCCGTTTCTAGCACTACAAGGTTATCATTCACATGACCACATTATCCTACCCGGTACCCATTATCTGCCGGTTGTAGTAGTAGTACATTATAGTAGTAGTAATAGTAGTAGTTTTAGTAGTAGTAATATTATTATTATTATTATTATTATTATTATTAGTAGTAGTAGTAGTAGTAGTAGTAGTAGTAGTAGTAGTAGTA
>JAUTBQ010173402.1:0-11557 GCA_032361185.1 Lepetodrilus ovalis | reverse complement strand
GCCCATCCCGTCTCCCCCACCCGTAGACGATGCCGAGGAGTTGATGAGGCAGGAACTTCAGTCCAAGGACCAGGAGCTGCAGAAGTTGAAGCTGGAACTAGAACTTGTGGAGACCAGGGCCAAGCTGGAGAAGCAGAAGAAGCAGGTGTGTACTAATGAGCTGGGTGGCATGGAGATGGTAGCTGTCCATCGGAATGCTTCATTCTTATCAGATACGAACAGAATTTTACTGTGGAAATCTGATTTGTTTATCCATGGGTGTATTTATTTGCTCTGGATGTGGCTTGGGGACTGCAGCCTGGACTTGTTTTCCGCTGAAATCACAATTTGTTGCCATGCAACCCATAAGTTTGGTGTAGGCATTCACACTTTTTTGTAAAGTTGTCGCATAAGGATTGCAGGTTCCCACTGTGACGGCAAGTACCAAATATCTCTCTTTTGATATGGGTATGGTACAATGTATGCTCTCCTGACGGCGATAACACATCAGTCGATATGTTATACGCTTTTACACTATGAGGGGTTTCATGTGTTCAACAACATTATTAACAATTTGATTGGTTTAATTCTTATCAGCTGATGGGTGCAGGTCCAAAACAGCACCATCCAAAACGGTGCACAATATTGATTTAAGCGTAACATTGAATTGGCGAAAATGGTACCAAATCGATTCGCGGCAATGGTACCTCGACTTGTATTTAGGAGATAAGGGTCTACTGTTTGGAATTTAGACAATTCTTATTAGGTGATGGGTGCAGGCCCAAAACAGCACCATCCAGAATGGCGTACGATATTCAATGTTAAAATTGGTTGTTTGAATTTGAACCAATTAAATTGCTTATCATGTTGAACACACGGCACCACTCGTAGTGTGACAGCATATAATACAGACTGATGTGTTATCGCTGTCAGGAGAGCATGGCTACAATGGTAATGAAGAAGTCAAGTTGATGCAGTTGCTTTATAGGCAGTTTTGGCAATTGGTATTTATTGTGGAATAAGCCATTTTATTTTTAATATTGTTCATGCCTATTTCCTGTATTTTACCAGAAACAGTTTTGGAAAATACTATTCTTATAATTAATTCTAGTACTGTATATACAAATTTTGTAATGGGTCTAAATAAGTTGAAGATTTGCATGAACCACCACCTAGATGCTTGTAATAGTATGTACAGATTTAAACAAAAAATATCATTGAATAATCTGTCTCCCATTTTCCATCTTTTCATGAACCACCACCATGAAGGATGTAGAAATAACTGGTCACTGAAGATGATATGTCCTGTTTAAAAAAGAATTACAATAACATTGAATGGTCTGTCACACAGTTCAAATGTTTTCTAAGACTAATTTCCTTTGATTCCAGCTTGAAGCTCAACACCGTGCTCAACAGGAGGAGGAGATGAGGTCATTCAGTCTTCCAACGCCTGACCCACTTGCTCAGATAAAGCCCACAGGACCCCGAGACCCACGGTTGGCCTCCAGGGACCCCAGGAAGGGCAGCCGAGACCCCAGACTGGGCCAGAGCGACGGTGCGGTCTCCAGCACTGTGGGGGTAGTGCCAGGAAACCTGGCCGTGTTGCAGAACATCAATGTAGTAGCAGCCCTGAGCAATGTCCTCAAGCCTAGCCATCCTGCTACAGCCCATGCAAGAGCTTCAGCTGGAACTAAGGGTCTTTCGCCAAAGAAAGACAGATATTCCAAAAAGCCATCTCCCGATAAGAAGGAGAAGGTTGAAACCAAAAAACCTGACAAGAAGGATGTCACTGTTAAGTCGCCAAAGAAGGATAGTGTCAGGAACTCGAGAGACAAGCAGAGAGAGATTCCTGTGGATATCAAGAAAAGGACGTCTAAATCTGATGTGCGAGAAAAGCCCAAAGAAAGCATTTCCAAAGAATCTCATAAGAGTAGAAGCATTAGCCCGAGTAGGAGCATTAGTCCTAGAGAAAAGAAAGATAGGAAAGGAAGTATTGAAAAGTTGACTCATTCTAAATTCAGAGACAAAAATGAGAGGCGGTCAAGTGATGAAGAATACGATAAATTTAAGCGTCTAAACCACCACAGGGAAGAGAAAGAAGACAGGTTTGGTCGCGGCAGTCGGAACTTCAAGCCGAGGAACGGCGACAAGGAGCGGGACAGCGAGCCTCCAAGGAGCAGACGAGGGAGCAAGGAGTATGAGAGGTCGCCACGGAGGTCAAGGTCTCCCCAGAGGAGAGAAAAAGACAGGAACCAAATCAATCAAAAACCGCCCAAGCCTTTCCCGGGGAAACGGCAGTCTGAAGTGCCAATGAGGACTCTGCCAGATTTACCTCTGCCTATTACACTGCCTTTAGATCAGATCCTTCCTAAAGGATTTGAGATGCCCGTCCCTAAAGCCAGCACTGTGCTGTCTGCGAAGAGGGAAGCGCCTGAACTGGATGTGGATGAGCGATCTCAGGGCATGAGGCAGGGCCCTCCACAGTCCAAGCGACCGAGAACAGAGGAGGATCAAGAGTAAGTGTTGAAGCCAGTCGACAGTGGCTATGGTCTGATTAACCAACATGACATATCAACATGAGTGAGGTCTAAAGGTTCATTCTCACTGTAATACTATTACTATGAACAACTTGTAGATCGTCTTTTATCGTCACTTTCTGATATCAAATTGAAAGTAATTTAACAGGGGAGATAATTCAACAAGAGTAAAAATGATTCAGTTTTACAATGGGTTCGAATTTCAAATAAGTGTTAAACATGACTCCAAATCGATTCAGTTTGTGCATTCTCATGCTTTGACTTGGTTAATAATGCAAGTTGTTCATGCAAATCACTCTGAGAATGCACCTTAGCCTGTTGGGAGTTTAGGACAGTTTTACATGTTCTGTGCTTATAGAAATGGAACATGAAATCAGTGTTACACTGAAATTCATGGTTTAAATTTCATGGAGAAATACAGGTGTACATGAACATAGAACCACAGTATATCGGGCATGGCAATTCCCTTGGATTTGCACTGGGCTGAAATCACAACTGTCTGTTTCTATGCCTGGTATATATATATACATTCACACATTACATTTACTTGCTTACTCCTAGTTGTATGGAAATTGGCAAGAGCATACTTTCATGACGCTGTCATATTTACTAAGATATTATACCATAGTACTATAGTGATTTGCAACAACAATGATCAAAGAACATTATGATGCCTTTTTGGATACAAGCGCTTCCTGAAAGTGCCCTGATTTTGAACTGGACCATTTGAATTTGTAGTCCCAATGCAAGTTACGTTAAATGCATAAATAATTATAGCAAGTGGTCATTGTTAATTTGGAATTTGAAGAAAAAAAAGTTTTTCTTATGTTGGAGATAAGTAATTTTGTATGAATTAATGTTTGTATTAATCATGTGGTTCTTATGCAAATTACAATTCTCTTGCAGCAACATGTTCCCAGGAGAAGATATGGACTACAGGTTGGCTGGGGCTCCCATGAAATCGCCAATGCATGATGGATGGATGAAATTCAAGACCAACCACCCTGATGACTATCGCCAGGAGTTGGAGAGGAGAAAGTCGAGGGAGGATGACCCACTGTACGACACTGACTTCAGAATCAAGTCGCCTGTTGTCAAAATGAGACCCCCGCCTCTTCCCCCTCGACCGTGCCTGCCGTTCAACGTGGCCATCCCCCAGGAACTCAATCTGGACAGGCAGGAGGACATCCTCAGACAGGCCGAGCTGCAGCTCCAAGCCGGAACACTCTCGCACGAGCAGCACCAGGAGATGCTGATGCAACTGGGCCAGGTGTTTGAGCATCAGAGAGATCAACAGAGACAGCCGGTGAGGACGGACCCCCGAGTTGCGGCCAGAGAGGCCAGAGTCGGCGCTCCTGTGACGGGCGTCTTGGGCACCAGCGAAGACGTCGATCACAGAAGACCGTCTGCCGAGCAGATCGAGACCCCTGTGAATGTCCCTACCAGAGGACAACCCGGCTTCGTCGATGTCAATATCAGAGTGAGGCAGCCTCAGAGTGAAGTTGACATCAGGAAACAGCTGCTGGCTGATCTGGACATGAAGAGGAAGCGGCTTGCCGTGCAGGATTCTGAACAAGCAGATGCTGCTGGTGGCATTCAGAAGCCCCCTGCTGATGTGGACATCCGACAGAAAGGAATTCCCAGAGATCCTAGGAAGCGAGCGATGCAGGCTCAAGCCGCAAGCGACGTCAAGGCACCCGCCGATCTCCCTCAGCTGCCCATTCCCCCTCAGCTGCCCATTCCCCCTCAGCTGCCCATTCTAGATGTGGACATTAGGAAAGGGAAAGCTGAGGTTGGTTCTAGGCAAACCCCACCTTCTGATGTTGATATTAGAATCAAACCACCGTCTGTTAATGTAGATACAAGACCAAAAGCGCCAACTAGTGTTGACATTGTTAGGCAAAAATCATTAACAGATGTTGACAACCGACAAATACCCACAGCAGATGTCGACATTCGACAAAAGCAGCCTTTTATTGATAACAAAATACCTCCTTCAGATGTTGACATTAGACAAAAAACTCCTTTTGTTGATAACAAAATGCCATCTGCAGATGTTGACATTAGACAAAAAGCTACTTTTGTTGATAACAAACTGCCATCTGCAGATGTTGATATACGTCAAATACCTCCACATGCAAAAACTGATGTTGTGAGCAGACCTGAAATGTTGGCAAACATTGCTGCCACTGATGTTGATATCCGACCAAAGCTTCCTCTGCCTGCAGATGTGCCTGCTGAAGCTCCCAAACCACAAGCAGCTGACACTGACATTAGGCAACAATTGCCAGGCAAACCTACAGAACCAGCAAAAGATACTGATATTCGTGCTCCTGTTAGTGAATCGCAGGCAAGACCATTGGAGTGTGCCGATGCAAAATTGCCCTCTGATGTTGACATTCGTCCTAAAGTCAAAGACGAGCCCATCGACAAGGAAGAGAAATGTCAAGCCAGTGATAGTGGACAGCTGCAGAAACCTGATGCTTCACAACCCACTGCTGCCACTACAGAAGACGATAGTAAGAAATCTCAGGGTGATTCCGATTTGAGACGATCCCTTGGCAGGGAAGCTGTGAAAGTGGAGCCAGCTGCGCAGCCAATGGATGTCGATGACCGGGCTGCTGCTGTCCAGTTCCCAGATGCAGGACCTCATAAGCCTTTGGTAAACGTTGATGCCCGTCCACCGTTACTCGGTTCTACTCAAGCACCTTCTGAAGACTTGGACTTCAGAAAAGGGCCGCCTCCTGAGGATTTTGGTGATCAAGATCTTCGACAGAGAAACCCGCCTTTTGTTCCTAGAGGACCAATGGACAACCGAGTACCAAATAGACCTTTTGACCCTAGAGACCCACCTCAAGAATTCCGACCTGGAAATGTTCCCAGAGACTTTGATCTTAGAGGTCCGCCACAGAATATGGACCGAAGGCCAGTAAGAGACCTGGATCACAGAGCCAACCCTCCACGTGATTTTGACCCCAGAGACCCTCCACGTGACTATGGCCCTCGTGGGCTGCCGTTTGACTTCGATGCAAGAGGACCTTTACGAGATGATGCTCGAGGTCCTCGAGACATTGATCCACGTGGCCCTGGTCCCATTAGGGCCCCTCTGCTTCCAAGTCCACCCAGAGGTCCACCGAGACCACTAGACGATCCCAGGGGACCACAACGGGCTCCTCTGCTGAGTGACCCTAGAGGCCCGCCACCACGTGACTTTGATCCAAGGGGACCAGGTCGAGATTTGGATCCAAGAATTCCTCCCAGAGATGTTCCCAGAGGTCCAAGAGATTTCGATAGACGAGGCCCAGTGCCTGATGATCCCAGAGATCCTCCAAGAGATTTTGATCCACGTGGACCACCACATGACTTTGATCCACGTGGACCCCCTCACGATTTTGATCACAGAGGACCACCCCAAGATATTAACCGTAATACCCCACCAAAGGAGTTTGGACCGAGAAATCTTGACTTTCGTTCCAGAAGTCCTCCCCAAGCCCCCAGAGTACCTAGAGACTTTGATGACCGTGCACCCCCGAGAGACTTTGACGACCGCGGGCCCCCTAGAGACTTTGATGATCGTGGGCCGCCTAGAGACTTTGATGACCGCGGGCCACCAAGGGATTTCGATAAGCGTGGACCCCCAAGGGATTTCGATGACCGTGGACCCCCAAGAGATTTCAACGAGCGTGGACAGGAAAGAGTACCACATCCAGACTTTGAGAGGAATGGTCCACCACGAGATATGGACCGCCGTGGACCGCCAGCTGACTTTGGACAGAGAGGACCTGGCATGGATATAGACGGTCACGGACCACGGCCAGGAGAGTTCGACAGACACGACAGATCAAGACACGACCCTGATTACAGGGGATCTGGACCTAGGAGGTTCGACGACAGGCCAAGGCACTGGAAAGACCACGATGACAAAGGATACAGCTCTCGCGGTCCACAAGAAGACAGATTTAGCAGACACCCAAGAAGAGAAGATAGGGAGGAACGATTCCGAGATCAAAGATTTCGCGATGGACCTCGCGATGACAGGCACGGAGACCGGTGGGAAAAACGCGGGCCACGCAGGCCTGACTATGTAGATCACAGGTGGAAGGCAATGAAAGATTTCCAGCAACTTGAAGCTAGAGAAGAGTTCGTCATTGACGGCAAAGCCTTTGGAATAACGATAGGTGGCAAGCCAAGGAGACTGACAAACATAAAAGGATCGAAAATGGAGATTTTCGCTTGCCCAAGTCAGAGATCGGTTTTGATAAATGGAATTCCATTCTATAAATTTGGTGAACCTATAAAGGAGATTGAATTTGATCGCAAGAATTTCACAGTATACTACCATGGACTCCCGAAGAGTCTCTGGATAGATGGCACTCAGCATGAAGTGAGAGTCGACGCTCCGCCAAGGAATATCGTTATCGACGGCAAACCCAGGGGCATACAGATAGACGGCAGAGATATGATGATCCTCATTGACCGCTTGGAGAAGGGAACTTACGGTGGACCTCCCAGACAGCTCATTGTGGACAATGTCATCCACGAGATCAGGTTTGACGCACCTTCTCGCAAGATTCTCATTGATTCACAGTCGTGCGACTTGATCTTGGATCGTGCGGTACCTGTCGTCATCTACAACGGCAAACCTCATGGCATTCGATTTGACGGACCTCCGAGGGAAATGATAATCGACGACTACAAGTTCGTCGTGCCCATGGACAGAGCCGAAAAAGTGAAGATCAAATTCAAGCCGCATTTCCTGGCCTTTGGTGGACCGGGTCACGAAGTTATTATTAACGGTAAAAGATACGAGATTAAGTTTGACAACGTGCCCAGGGATATAGTGATTGGACACAATCAGCACGTGATTCGTCTAGAAGGACCTACACCCAACGTGAAGATCCTGGAAGAAGTGCCCATCGAATACGAGAATGAAATTGGAAACGCTAACAAGGGAATGGGAGACAACGGACAACGAATGCACGGATCTAACATCGCTGCTGGCCCCATTGGCCAAAGCATGGGTCCAGGTGGTCCACAACCGATGATACCTGGACAGCAGATGATGCCAAGTCAGCCGATGATGGGACTGCCACAGATGTCTGTCCCACAGATGACGGTGCCGCAGATGGCTGGTCCTCAGATGCAGCAGGCTGGGCTGGCAGGGATGATGATGCAAGGACCAATGATGATGCAGAACCAGCTGTTGGGCGGGATGCAGTCAATGATGGGAGGCATGCCCATGCAGTCCGGTCAGATGTTGATGGCCGGACTGCAGCCAGGACAGATGATGATGCCACAAGGTTAGTTCAGTAATATCTACATATCTTTGAAAGTTGAAGTAGCTTTTAGTACTTGTCTGGTTATTCCTCCTCATTTTATTATGTATGGGTGAAAGATTCCTTCTGTGACATAAAACATTTATTCCATCGCCTCAACTTATTTATGTTAATTATTAGATTTTGACGACTTCCTGCTTCAACAATTTCCATATTTATTGAGGATTTGTTGCACCAATATTTATAACCAGTCTCGGTATCGTTGAAAATTCAATACTATTGATTACTTTATTTCTAGAAATCTTTTATATGATATCAATAATATTAATATTACATAATATTTTCTTTTCTGTAGTTTGACTTTTATGTTGTTGGTGTTGCAGCTGGTGTTACTGGACTTCCCAGTGTCTTGAGCAGTCTGTTGCCTGGAACAGGTGAGGTCAAATGTTAATGTTTATCTTCTCCAACACTAGAATGCTATTTTGTTCTGTTAGGTATTTGTAATGTTCAGTATGGTGTTAAAATATAGAGATACTTAATTAATTAATGCGGGGAAAACATTGATCAAGTTATGATAGTACTGTACTTACATCATGTTTGGATTATAATTGAGACATATTGATGATTATTAGTAATTTTTGGAACTTTGGATAACATTATATCCTTGCCCTAACAATAAATTTGGTCATATTTAAATTAGTGTAATGCAATGCTACTTTTTGTGTGAATGTTCATTTTTAATTTTGCAAAATCTAGATGTGATGTCACAGTTGTTTTAAGGTATATAAGCTGTATAGTTGAGTAGGAGCACTTGATTAAATTCAGATTTTGGGACTATGTATGTACATGGTTTAAATGTTTTGCAGGAGGCATGCAGGCCCCTGTAGCCCAGCCTGCCGGCCTGGACGTTGGGTCGCTGTTCCAGAAGCTCGTGGCAGCCGGCATCATCCCGAAGAGCGATCAGCCCAAGTCGGAGGAGAAGAAGGAGAAGAGTGAAGACAGACACGAGAGGCGCGACGACAGACGTGACGACCGACGCGACAGCCGGCGTGACAGACGTGACGACAGGCGAGACAACAGGAGAGATAAGGACATGGACAGGAACAAGGACAGATTTGCCGACAAGAAGCCCGGCAAGTCCGACGTCCAGGTCGGTAACAATATTGGTTGGATACTCCGAAGTTACACGTTTATTTGTCCTAGACCTATGGCCGAGATTACGAAACTTTCTGAGTACGATTTCATGCTCGACCTCAAATTCTATATGGGGATTTACGAACAAAACTCTTGAGTTGAGCATGAAATCGTACTCGGGACAGTTTTATAATCTAGTCTAATTAATATTGCCTTGTTTAGTGTTAGTATCGATTTTATTGTTTACTTCCCTTCTGGCACTTTCCATCGATTTCTTAACTTGAAGAAATGTTCGGTTTTTATTAAATTTTTAGGCAATACTACATGTATGTATTTTCAAGCCTATAATTATTCTGTAACATCTTGTGTTAGCAGTCTGCAGCGCCGTCACGCAGGGATTCCATGGACAGGATCCCTGATATCAAGTTGGGAAACAACGAGGTCATGAAGAAGTGAGTTATTTAATGTCACCAATATCTACTCTTTTTTTTTTTTATATTTTTTTTGTAATCGGGTTTAGAGTCGCTTTCTAGAATCTTTCACTAATATCACGACTTGTCAGTTTAGGGCAGGAAGAAGCCTGCAACATCCGTAACGCTGAATGTTGCTGTAAACCTGCGAGCACCGGCTGGTACTGACAGACCAAGGATGATATCTGTATAGCCACTCTACAGACAGTGCATCCTATCAATATCGCGTCAGAAATGTAACTTCTGCAAAATTGATGCCGGGCCCCCGGGGCAGGATTTGAACTCGGGACCTTTGGCTCCGAAGTTCAACGTTCTACCACTGCGCTACATTCCCGCCCCCACGTTAAGTGTTAGAAAGAACCTTAAAGGCATACATACAATCACAGATTTGAGCACAATATTTGAGTGATAAATGCGAACTACATTCATTTGTGATACTTAGCATCAATTTACTATTGTCAAAATCACTTTCGTCGATCCGCATTGGAGGAAATTCGATCAAACAGTTAGATGTTCCAAAGGAAAAGATAATTAGAGCTACATTCCTTTTCTTCATAATAAAATATGATCAGTAAATAAAAAAAAAAAAAATTTGGGTTGATAAATCAAACGTAATGCATCTCAGATAGAAATTTGCCTGTCCATTATTTAGGCCAACTGTCTGTGATGGTATGCCTTTAATAGAATAATAGAAAATCTCTGGCTCCAAAGAATAGCCCTGAGTTACTATTTTCGGTCAAATATAAAATATACACTGATTTTTAAAGATAGTCAAGGAGCCGGATAGACAAAGTGATTCCAGCGCTGCAATCACTGTATGATTTATTTTATTATTATATTTTTTGGTGTCGTCGCGTATATGGGTGAAATTTTCATTCATTCATAGCACTGAGTGTTGCAGTAAACCTGCAAGCACCAGCTGGTATTGACAGACCAAGGATGATAACTGTATTGCAGCGATCTAAATTAACATGCCCGCTAGCCTGGGCCATTTCTCCCAATGCTAAAGGTATCCTAAAGACTAGTAGAAATTCATATCTTTTGTTATTTGTATCACTATTAGGACTAGTAAGTTTTAATGTTAATGTACAGCCAACACATCCATCCTAAAATTATCATATCGGAAAGTAACTTTCTGCGATCATTGATGCTGGGCTCCTGTTGTATGAATAACCAAACCAGATCCAGATGCAGATGCCCCATATGGACTCAATGAGTAGTGATGTGGATGAATTAAACTGGTCCTGAGATTATGGAACATTTTGAGTACAATTTCATGCTCAAGCTGAAATTTTATATGGGGATTTGTGTAAAAATCTCGAGGAACATGAAATTGTACTGAAATTGTACTCTGAGTATGATTTACTATAAATGTATATTTATTAAACGTTATTGATGACAAACCTACATTTTACAATTACAATATGAGCTTTATGCGGATCGAGCGGGTTTGCTTATTCGATTCTAAAAAGATCGCCTGATCACAGTTACCTTTCCCATTCTAGGCTCAGCAACGCGTAGACGAAAGTCTCCATTTGTTTTCACATGCTGCAGCATATGTGCATAAATGTGTAGCAAGTTTCCATTAAAGTCACCTGAATTGAAAAGAAAAAACACTTAACCAAAACCATATATCTTTTCTACACACCATAATAAACTACAAATGTTTGGTCAATATGTTTTCAATAAAAAAGAAAATTCAGCAATACCATACAGATATAAATACATTGTACATATAAAATGGGGGTTTATCTAAAAAGTAATATTTACTTTTAACTTTCACCCCGTGACCTTATTGTACATATTAATAGTTTTATGGTGACACTAGAGGTGCGTTCAAACTGGCTAAGGCTTATAACCGCTTATTAGCAACTTTCTAAACTACCTACTGTCTGAGGACAGGACCAGCGAACCAGTTTAGCTAAGCGGCTTACTCTGCAAAGATTAGTCTGAACGCACCCCAGGCCTCGGAGACCCCGGTAGCTGGGCGAGAGATAAACACACTGGTACTTTTTTTTTAAAAGAGTCCCATATTGACATTTTTTAATATTCCATACTATCAAAAGCAAGTTAATAAATTATCTGACATCTCAGTAGTTACGCTAATACAAATAATAATATTAATATAATACAGCCAATGAGAGCTAGCGTACCTTTTCCT
>JAUTBQ010173391.1:0-11560 GCA_032361185.1 Lepetodrilus ovalis | reverse complement strand
AGGTGACCAGTAACTGGTGATCAATACCAGGTGATCAATACCAGGTGATCAATACCAGGTGATCTATCCCAGATGATCAATACCAGGTGATCAGTACCAGGTGATCAATACCAGGTGATCTATCCCAGATGATCAATACCAGGTGATCAGTACCAGGTGATATGTACCAGGTGATCAGTACCAGGTGATCAGTACCAAGTGATCAGTACCAGATGATCAGTACCAGGTGACCAGTACTGGGTGATCAATACCAGGTGATCCATACCAGATGATCAGTACCAGTTGATCAGTACCAGGATGAGACCAGCTTATGTTAGTACTAATACCAAGCTGAGTTACGAATAGTGAAGTACTAGACCCGAGGATGGTAGGAATGCATGATGATGATGGAACCCGATTATTGTGACCAGCCCAGAGAAGACCGTGTAAAGATACTGTGTTTCTCGACATGGTGATGGCACGAACACAGAAGAAGTCAGTAGCGGTGAGCCAGAATCTGTGTTAACTAGATAATGGCTCCACAATATTGGATGGAAAGTGAATCCTGTTAGTTGGTGGTTTTCACCAAGCATGTAATGAGGATGCCTGCACTAGCTATCATCATTAACCCAAGAAGGAAACGATAATTTGCAATTAGGTCGAAATTTCTAATGGTAGACAATATCACATGTTTACTTTAGCTTATACATGTTTTAGCTATTCAGGATAGTATATGCGGTTAAATATATCATAATATATCAAATCCAATTATTAATCAATTCTAGATCAAATTTGTATGTTTTTGCTTGCTGGGTTTCTATCTCCGAAGCAGTGATTACTTAGTTTCACAAGAGTAGAATTGTTTATAGACAAAGGTATGTTTGCTTATTGAGGGTCAGTTGTGCAGCACTTAACTTAAATCAAATTTGGTATATTTATATGTTCTATCAAAGCCTGTCAATCAAAGTTATAATTTATCTTTGAGGATCATCTCTGAGGCTATTAGAATAAATAATGTCAAGCTGATTGAATCATCAATCTTCTGGAGAACATCCCGCCTGATGGCATGAGTTCTTGTACAACTTGTATAGATTCCAATCCCTTTCTCTAGAGACGGAACATTTAGGACTTGTATATTTAGAGCCGTTTGTGTAGAGACAGAACGTTTAGGACTTGTATATTTAGAGCCGTTTGTGTAGAGACGGAACATTTAGGACTTGTATATTTAGAGCCGTTTGTGTAGAGACGGAACATTTAGGACTTGTATATTTAGAGCAGTTTGTCTAGAGACGGAACATTTAGGACTTGTATATTTAGAGCCGTTTGTGTAGAGATGGAACATTTAGGACTTGTATATTTAGAGCAGTTTGTCTAGAGACGGAACATTTAGGACTTGTATATTTAGAGTCGTTTGTGTAGAGACGGAACATTTAGGACTTGTATATTTAGAGCCGTTTGTCTAGAGACGGAATGGTTAGAACTGGTATATTTGGAGCCATTTCTCTGTAGACATGATGTTAGTTCTACCAGAATGAACCATACCAAAGATGCTGCTGTATAGTGTAGTCTTTGAATTCAATCCCTGACATTGGCTATGTTAACCTTCTTTCTACTGGGTGCAACTAAGGATGCCTTATAGAGGAGGGTTTCAGCCAGCGGGGGAAGGGTCAACTAAGGATGCCTTATAGAGGAGGGTTTCAGCCAGCGGGGGAAGGGTTAATGGTGGGAAAGCTGATGTCTGTCACTTTCCTGTACAATGGTCATTGTAATTAACTTGTATATCGATTATTAATATTCACAAAATAATTGGCTGACTTATATCTGTTAAGTTAATGATGTTTAAGAAAAATAATAGTACTATTTAAAACAAAAATCTATGCAACGCGAAATATTTGGGGTAAATGTATGTATTTGTGTGTGTGAACAATTCTTGCTGCGATTTTAAGTAATAAATCGCTTATGTAATTAATATATAGAGATAAAAACTATATTAATTTAGACATGTGTGATAAATAACATGCAAAACGGAAAATAGAATGCGAGATAGATATAGATATAGATATATATTTGAGGTATATATCTGAAATAATGCTATTCCCAGTAATACATTATGTATACTACATAGTGTGACCTAAAGATGGAATATTTTGGTACCAGCCTAACTCATTAGACAGAAACTCTACAATGTGGATTGTTCATTTGAGGCAGTCTGGTCCTCAATGCTTTGATGTGCTTCTTCTAGGAGACAACGATGGTGGGATTTGAGCAGGATTTCTCTGATCTGCATTCCGCACCGTGATTACGCTTTTCACACTTGTTGATTGGCAGCCATCTTGGATGCCTCGCCATTGATGCCAAGCCATGTATCATTCCAGAGATATTTGGCTGGTTTGAAGGTCTACGAGTGAATGCTTATGTGTTAGTATCTGAACTTTAAGATGTCTATAGATGTATCTGTAGCGTAGTGTTGTATAGATGAATGACTTTTATTGTACTGAGGCACTACTGGCCTAGATTCTCTAGAAGAACAGCATATGGTTACTAGATTGCTGCATGTTTATTTTATCATTTATTGCATTATTGATAACCTTGTATCTTATGACAGAGTTGTTCACTTACATAACACTATAAAGTTGTCAGCCATTCTAGAGGCAAAATCTTTAAACATTTGTTATTAGTTGTGAGGAAAGGTATGGAAAAGTCACAATTTATCAAATCTCTGTGAGCCCCCAAAAATGTCAAAGTCTCCTCAATTTAATTGCTCGTGTTTCAGCATTGTTTTGACACACATATTTAATGTAACACAAGCTCGAGTCATCAATGAATTGAACCATGTTGCATATCCGTACTCCCGCTGGGATTCTTGTTAAAGTATCGCGGTTCCTGAGAATTCAGGCCTTGAAATATGGATTGATGTTAATTTTGTTCCTTGGGGAAACTGGTTGTAATTATGGCCAAGCCTGTTTGTGAAGAGGAATGGATTATTAACAGATTATGAAGTTAGCATGCAGTCGAGGTGTTTTCTGACATTAACAAACTACATTACATGTATTTTCTTTTAAGGGTAGCCAAATTTGGAGAATAAGGAAGTTTTAAGTTGCTTCGTACATAGCTGAGCTTAAGTATGGTTTCTATCTGAAGGATATAGATGGACTACATTGATACAAACTCTATGTACCACTTCAGGTCTTTACAGTCAAAATGAAGAATATTTTATTAATTTAAGAGAGATGAAGGATAGGTGGCTTTAATGAACTGAAACGTGTTCCAATTTGTCTTGTATGGAATCGTGTCATCAACATAACCTTGCATGAAAGAGATACGCCCCCATTTCACGAAGGTGTCCTAACTTTAGGAGCTCCTAACTCTATGACCCAGTTTCAGTTTGATGTCGATTTATGAAGGAATAAGTCTTATGACGTCATCGTGAAACGTATGTTGCCAGGTGATGACTGTTTAGGAGCTCCTAAATAGTTAGGACACCTTCGTGAAACGGTGGCCAGATCTCTATACATTTACGTAACATTAGGTTAATGTGTGGCATAAATAACAACATTCAGCTAGAAATGGATTCACCAACCATTATACTTTATTTTATGAAATTTGTCACTGATTGAACTGATCTTCTTACCAAATATTTGTACTGCTGTTCCTAAAAATAGCACTAAGTCAGCATCGGTTGAGTGCAATTTCTGCTGAATTTGATGAAATTCTATGTGAAAACTACTTTTTCCTTCCAAAATAAGCATGGAGACATGAAGTATAGGTTAGTGATTTTTTTTGCCGGCTTTGTGGTGTAATGGTTAGTGTCGGCCCGGAGTGCGGAAGGTCGCAGGTTCGATTCCCGGTCGTGTCATACCAAAAGACATTAAAATAGCTTGGCACTCGGCCTTAAAGGAGTCAGGGCTCTGGACTAATGTATGCCCGACGTACAAGGGGCAAGTTAAATTGCACTGCGGGCAACCTATTTAAAAAAAAATATAGATGCTTTGGTGCGTTTACAATTTGCCCTGACTAGTCCTGCGAGCAAGTAACTCAAAATGTTAGTCTGGAGCCCTGGGGGTAAAGCAAGGACTGGCTAGCTCGGAGTCAGTATACTGTGTCTAAGTGGGGGTATCATTGTTCTATCTGCGGCGTGATTTTCTAAGTGAACTGGCACTATAAAAACGGGTGGAAATCCAGACTAGTAAAGCAGTACATATGCATGCAATTCATGATGTTAATGAAAGAATCTAGAAAGTGACTTAAACTCCAAACCAACCAACCTAGCCGGATTTCATTCTGTCCTGTGTATTTAGTGATTAACTCGTTAATTAAAATCTGGTTCATACTTCTGTTGAAGCACATTTCCGCGATATTCAGTCAGCTAACATAGGTAGCAAAATAGTAAATGGGGCACCTTTTAGGTACACAACTGCAGCGATGGATTCTAGTAACAACTCGGAATATATGTTGAGCGCCATTGAAACAGGACCACTGCCGATCCTGGGATTTGCAGGATTACGAGTACAATGCTTATAGAGTCAGCCAAAGGGGTAACCCCGCTGGCCGAGACCTGTAGGAGCATTTTATATTGCACCCGGCTATATAAATCTATTTTTGTATCAGTGTATCGTTTCTCAAATCTCTCGTATTTACTGACTACCAGACCACAACCATTGTCATAGCTAACTTAACCCTCTCCCTGCTGCAGGCAACTGGAGATGTCCTAATCAGTAGTGTATGTGCATAATACAGCAGTATGGTGTCAGAGTGAATTTGAGAGCTTTAAGAAACGATACCCTAATTGAAGACAGATCATGTCAAACATCATGCATTTACAAATAATAGAAAGAAGCACATTGCTACTCTTAAAGGCATAATACCACAGATATTTATGATTTATGGTTTTTGTACATGTACATCCAAAAACCTTTCCACCATTTCCACTGTTGCATTAATATAGTGTCCCCCACGAAATAACGCTGAAGTTGGCGTCAATACCCCCCCCCCACCCCCCACCACCTTATAGTAGTATCCGCATTATACGATAGTACAGGTAAATAACAAAAATAAAAATGGGATCCACATCTGACCCCCGCCTTGTATCCGAATCCGCGGAGTATCGAAGCATGTTATATCGAGGGGACACTGTATAACGAAACAAAATAACGTGACCCTTTGACCACATTCAGGTTGTCAAAATACACTATCATCGGGGTGCAGTAATATTTTGTTTACCATACAGCAGTGGAAAGGTTTTTGAAGTACAAACAACCATAAATATCTGTGATATTATGCCTTTAATAGTAGCAATGTGCTTCTTTGTATTATTTGCAAATGCATGATGTTTTACATGATCTGTCTTCACCATAGCACTCTTGTAAGATTGCTACAACAGTGCTTGTGGTATGGTAGTAGATATGAGAGATTCGAGAAACCATATACCATGTACGCTGAGACAAAATAGATTTATGTAGCCGGGTGTAATATAGGATACTTCTACTGGTCTCGGCCAGCGGGGTTACCCCTTTGGCCGACACTGTAAGCGTTGTACTTGCAATCCTGCAAATCCCAGGCTCGGGGACATAACTCATTCATAAATCAGTGATGCATCAAAGACAAGATAATTAATGCTCAATAACCTCAATTCATATTAAATATGAAATTTGTGATAACTGTCGAGTGTTGGTGAATAAATGCATCAGTGAGTGAGTGAGTGATTATGGAGTTTAACGTCGCTGCGGGAATCTTTCACCCATTTGCGACGATAAATGCATCAGTAAATACAGTAAATAAATAACTTTTGGGTGGTTAAATCAAATGTAAATAGTCTCGGATAGAAATTTGCTTGTCCATTATTTAGGTAAACTGTCTTGTGATAGTATGCATTTAACCCTCTCCCTGCTGCAGGCAACTGGAGATGCCCTAAACAGCAGTGTCTAATTCAGCAGGGAGAGGGTTAAATCAAGATGATTACCCGGTATCAAGAAACTATTTATATTTTTCAGATGGATTTTCAAACGATGTCAAGCTCTACATAAAGAATTCATACATACAGATAGCGGAGGGCAAGCACGACCGGGTGCCGTGCAAGATACTCAGTCAGAACACAAGTCTGGTGTGCTATGGGCTGTACAAGCGGTTCTACTGGGAGGCAGGGGGAGACAAGTCTACCATTCCCGATCAGAAGATAGTGGACAACGGCTGCTCGGTCCGGCTGAACATCTACAACTCCACGTCGTCCGATGCTGGCATCTACTACTGCATCCTCATCAACGAGGAGAACCTGGAGGTCAAGCGACAGCTGACGATACACATAAACCCCAGGATGAAAGGTTTGTTAGTATAATCAGGGTAGGGCGGGTAGTAGCACAAGTTTGGAATGTTGTACTTCTGAGCCAAACTCTAGGTCCTGGGTTCAAATCCCATACCAGGAGCCCGACAGCAACGTTCACAAAGGATGCGCTGCCTGTCTGTACAAGCTGGTGCTCGCAGAGTTATTGCAGCATTCAGCGCAACAGATGTTGCATAACATGATATAAGTGAGAGGATCTTGAAAATGACAATGATGTAAATCCCAATGTATATAATTTAATAGTATGATATTGGTACATGCTATCCATTTGCCGTAATTGATATTGTAGATATTCATGCCAATCTCTGTTGGTCAAAAACGAAGCTACAGCCGCAGTGAACGATATACCCCAGGGAATCGTTTATTGAAGCTCTCATATTCACTACAAGACGTAGCAATCTCTTGTACATGGCGCTCGTGCACTTACCAGAGCCCTTTGATCTCGTAGTGGATAAGAGAGTTTTGAGAAACGATACCCTGGGAATGTGACGGATGTTACGTAGGAATAATTGTCTGTGTTTGGAGGATGCACTTGCATAACGTTAACAGTATTGTGTATATTTAGTGTTAACAGTATTGTGTATATTTAGTGTTATCGTTAACAGTATTGTGTATATTTAGTGTTAAAAGTATTGTGTTTATTTAGTGTTAACAGTATTGTGTATATTTAGTGTTAACGGTCAGTTTGTAAATGGACATTGGTGACTTTCAGGAGGTGAGACAAAGAGGTGTGCCACTACTGCTATGAAGTGCGTCAAGTCTGACCGGTGTATTTTCCTGAGGTACCGGTGTGACGGTTTTAACGACTGTCCTGATGGATCAGATGAGGACCGATGCGGAAAAGGTAACTCAGTCTCCATTTCCCGAATGTATGCACACACATATCATAAAAAAACGTCATTATTATGATCAAAATTTATTTTGGGATAAAATAATAAAAACAATAATAATAATAAGAAAACAAATAAATAAAAATATATTAATAATAAAAAATTTTATAAACTATTGAATGAATATAAATAAATAAGTAAATAATGAATTTTTTACCCCAGATCTTACCAAAGATTCATTTCTATTACACAAACGCAAATTTGATTGTTATTACCCCTCTGGCGACAATCACAAATGCCTTATAATTATAATAAAGCAGTAATGATTAATCCTACTGTTAGAAGGTTAAGCATTATTTGACCAGAATGAAGTTGCCATCAGAAAATAAATGAATGTCCACGAATTAATAGTAATTAATTAATAAATAAATAAGTAATGGATATACATGTATGTTTGCAGATAAATGTGTGGACAAGTTCAAGTGTAACAACAGCCGATGCATCAAGAAAGAGTTCACGTGTAATAAGCAGGACGACTGCGGGGACCACTCTGACGAAGACCAGTCCATTTGCGCAACAGGTAATGTGTGGGAGCGCAGTGAACCTTCTCAACACCCTGGGGTTCATGCCACCCCTGTTATGCCATTATCATCCCTGGTCTGTCTGTAAAAGTCAGTGTTCGCAGATTTACTGCAACATTCAGTGCTATAGTTGTTGCGGGTTTCTTCCTGTCCTGCACTGACAAGTCGTAATATTAATGAAATGATTTTGAAAGCAGATACCTTTCTGACACGATGTTGATAGGGTGTGCTGCGCTGTCTGTAGAGTGGCATATACAGATATCATTCTTGGTCTGTCAGTACCAGCCGGTGTTCGCAGGTTTACTGCAACATTCAGCAATACGGATGTTTCCTCCTGCCCTAAACTGACAAGTCGTGATGTTAGTGAAAGATTCTAGAAAGTGACTCATTACCCCCCCAAGCAGATCTAAACATCAATTTTAGGAAAAAGTTGTCGTCTTTGGTTTGTCAGTACCAGCCAGTATTTGCAGGTTTACTGCAGCACTCAGTATTACAGGTGTTGCAGGTTTTGTAAAATGACCAGCAGTGATATGACCAAGACAATCTTGAAAGTAGCTATAGCCTGCAAACAAATAAAAGTACCAGCCGGTGCTCGAGGGTTTACTGCAATATTAAGCACTATGGATGTTGCAGGTTTCCTCCTGCCCTAAACTGACAAGTCGTGATATTAGTGAAAGATACTAGACATCGACTATAATCCCATTAAAAAAGAAAATAATACTAATAATTTAGATGAAAACAATTAATGGAAACCATGGCACAGTAAAGACATGATCATATGATTGTATAGCTCTCTTGTCAAACTGAATGTACATGTATTAACAATCCATTATTTTATTTTATCATCGCAGGGTATACGTCAGAAACTCCTCCCTCGCTGGACGACGACCATTTTGATTGGCTGAAGACCACTGTGTACACAGTGATTGGCTGCACTGTCGCCATAGTGATATTCATATCCTTCATCGTGATCGTGGTGTTCCGCGTCAAGATGAAGCGTCTGCGCGCCCGTCGAATCGCGCGTGCGTTGGAGCGCCACCGACAGCATCAAGCTAGCTGTGGACAGGGGAGGAACCCGGAACAGGACCCGTTCCTGACCATAGGCAGCAACTCCCACTACGGCAACATCATCGTCAACGTGAACAACGGCGTCCAGTACGTGCCCACGGGAGACTATGCGGCCTTCGTCGATTCCCCGCCCCCCTACCACGAGGTCATAGCGACCCAGAGAGACAACTCGCCCCCACCCCCTTACAGCACTATAGACCGCACCCCACGACCCAAGTCGGGCACGGGGGATTCCGGGGAGGCTGGGGGGAACGCGGGCGGACGCGACCTTCGACACGCGCACCCGTCGACGTCTGACCGCGACATGGCATCCATTCAAGAAGACGTGTCGGCCGGGGCGCAGAGCAACCCAAGATGCAGCAGGAGTGACATCAACCCTCCCTCGTATCCCGGGAGTTCCACGAACTTGGCAGCAGCGGCAACGACGACGCCCACGAATCTCGTCGACGCGCCAGCGAACACGGTCAGCCCCAGTGGGGACAGGACAGAATCGGCGGCGGCTCCGCGAAGCGAGGTCAGAGGATCTCCGACGACCTCCACGTTAGAACCGCCATCGCGCTCGCCTCAGAACCTCGCCGGCACCTCCAGTGCGTCGTCGCTACCTCGGCCCGCCAGGCTTGCAGTGCAGGGAGGTAAAATCATGCTCAGTGCAGAGAACGCTCAGGATGCGGGCTCGACCTCGCAGCTCAACGCAGCTCAGGACGGGACGAGGTCGCGACAGTGTCATCTCGAGGTCAAGGAAGGTCAGATAGTCCTGACCGATATATCACGCAGTGACCTCGGAATACAGTCTCCATTGAACAATGACAGTGTTGTGCGCGGAACCGGGGAATTAGAAGTCCGAGATGGAGAGATTTTTTTCCGACCAAAAGATGCATGAAAAAGATTATTTTATACAGGGTTTTGTGTACATATGAGGTATCAATGATTTTCTTCTTGTTAATTTTGTGTACAAGTGATCAATTGTAATCCTTATAGTATCAAGTATTATCAAGTATTGTCAATTACTGATTACAAATTTAGGTACATGTATATTGTTACGAAGACTTGAAAGAAACATATTGTTAAGAACTAATACTATGCCAACAAAAATTATTGATGTATGTAAATTTATTCGTTCCACAGTGAGCTTATGACGACGTGGTCTCATCGCACGTCTGCCATCATCCAGAAATCGTTGTGTATACGTAATGCATTAAATTAATCAATATTCAGTAACCATGGTAACCACCAAAGAGATTATTGTATGTTTTATCATCTTTATATGTAGAACGTACTTAAAGTTCTTGTTGATCTCTCGTTCACAAAGCATAAAAGTCAACACTTCTTTTTATTCTTCTGTAAATGTTTATGAATGTAAAAAAAATATATTTCTTTTACCATGAGACCTCCATATATCCATTACGTCCACAGCGTCTACTTTAGAATCTAATCTAGTAATAATTGAAGTGATTTTCATGGATATGTACTTCACATGTATACTGCTGAATAACAGAAAGTCTTCGATACAATGTAAGTCACTGGTTTTCATTAACATAGCGGCATAAAACATTAGGGCATGCCACATAATATGCAAAATTTTAAGCCAAAAATACATGTGAAGAAAATGAATGAACATGATGAAGTGTCCTTCATTGTGATCAGCTGGTGTACAGAGTATCTTTTCACAAAGTGTATCCATTAAGAGACCATAGCACTCTCTTTGCAGTGTATTAGCCATCGGCAAAGAGAGCGAGATGGTCTCTTAATGGATAAGAGAGCTTCGTGAAAGGATATCCTGGCCTTTAACTGCTGTGATTATTATGTGCAACATATGAACGTTGACATTATTGTGACGTTACCTTTAGACATGTACGGCATTATTTTTTAGAATCGGTCTTCCTTATTTTATGTTTTTCTACTTTTACATATTATTTTCTTAATTTGCATGTTAGGTAATTTGTTGATTCATTTGAGCTCAATTCATTTTTAAAATCAACATTTTTCACTTTTTTTTGGCGGAACATTTTCATTTCCACCCCACCCCACCGCTATTACTCTTGACAATCGCACTCGTTTCCATTTTATTGGCCAGTGGGAGTTTCTTAAATTGTATATACATACGTACATACACAACAAGGGCTTTAGAGAGTTTACCAGCAAGTCGGATTACAAAGCTAAATGTCTGAGTTTAAATCCATGTCTGGCTCTGCAAATATCATTGACGTATGATTTGATGGAATTTTGACAACCAGTGGAATCATGATACCGGTACTGTTTTTCTTTTTCTATTTTTTTTTGTTGCCAAATACTGGCTGAGGAAATAAATGCAGTATTGAGTGATAAATAGAATCTCACCGTTATGTTTTGAAATCACTGTTATCATACTCGTTACTTTTATCAACTCATAGGATAACAATTAAACCAAAATACTATGTTGATTCCCTATATAATAGGCTACTATCACTTTAGACATGCGTTGGAATTTTTAGAACTAGTCAAATCGAAATATTATTGTTTAGTTGTAGGCTACCACATTCCTTAGTTTCATCTATACAGTCGACCCTAGTTTATCCGGACAGTTGTGTTCCCGCTAAAATTGTGTGACCAAAAGAATTTCCAGATGTCCGAGTCATTTTACATAGAAAAACTGATATATGGTTTCACTGTAGTTATCTTAAAGGCATACTATCATAGATATTTATGGCTGTTTTTGACTAGTTCTTAGCTACAACTTCAAAGTACATTCACTTGACATACATATAATCATGTTTGTACTTCCAAAA
>JAUTBQ010173380.1:0-11561 GCA_032361185.1 Lepetodrilus ovalis | reverse complement strand
CATCAGTGTGTTGTGTTGAATGTACACACACAAAGGGTATATTTGGCTTAATAATTCAGTTAAAATATGGGACTCCCCTTTTTAGATTCGGGACGCGAAAAGTATATCACCACGCGTCCCCTGGACTCCCAAAAATGTAAACCTAAGTTAAACCCTGGTAGACAATAAGTGTATATTAAACGAGAATTTGACATAGATAAGCCACGAGCTGCTGCATGCTCATGTAAGATACACACGTTCTCAATATCGTACTTTCTAATACACGTAAATATGCGATTCTCTATGGATGTAAACATGTAAGTGCCTCTTTTGGGAAGTTACACGTAGCTTTTCATATACGTAGTAACAAGTTAGTAACATCGCGGCAACAGGCATGGTACAATCAGAGGTGTACTGCTATACTTCGCACACAAAACTGTAGATATGACACTGCGCCTAGGGACAGGGTTCGAACTCAATTCCTTGGGGTATCAATCAGACAATCTGACGCACAATCATTGTGCCAACAATAACCATGCATAGCAAATGTAGAAAATAGTAATGTTAATTTCGAGGTTATTTTGAAATGCTGATATACGAATATTTAATAACAACAACAACAACAACAACAACAACAACAACAACATAATAATAATAATAATAATAATAATGATAATAATAATAATAATAATAATAATAATAATAATAATAATAATAAATTAAAAAAAAATTAATAATAATAATAGTGGTAGTAGTAGTAGTAGTAGTAGTAGTAGTAGTAGTAGTAGTAGTAGTAATAGTAGTAATAATACTACTACTACTACTACTACTAATAATAATAAAATAATAAAATATAAATTAATATGGGGGTCAATGAAGAAATGAAGAACATATATCATTCATTTTCCGTGTTACATTGCAGGTCTATCACCATGGCGGTTTTCTTCCTATGTCTGGCAGTACTCGTCCAGAACAGCCTCCAGACGTCCCTCCATCAGGACTGCCAACAGGGAATCAACTGCCATCTCCCCAGTTGCTTCTGTAGCACCAACAAACACCAGATGGACGTAAATGACATTCCCCAAATCATCTACTTCGGCTTCGACGACGCCCTGACGAACCTAGTCGGAGAACATTACAGAGACATCTTCTCGGACGAACATAGGAATCCCAACGGTTGTCCAATCTCCATGAGTCTGTACGTCCAACACGACTACACCAACTACTCCCATGTTCGCGAGTTCTACGAGAGAGGCATGGAGATCGGCGTCCATGGCGTGTCGCACTCTGAGGTTGTGACTCGGAAATCACTGAAGCACGAAGCGGAGGCCCAGAAAATAAATCTCTCGCAATTGGGCAAGGTTCCTCTTCGGGAGATCGTCGGATGGAGAAGTCCGTTCCTCCGGACCGCGGGCGATGATCAGCCGGATGTCCTGAGGTCTCTGGGGTACACGTACGACATATCTCTGACGGTCAATCGCCGTGGACTTGACGGCAACAGACCATGGCCATACACTCTTGATTACGGGTACCCACACGAGTGCATGATCCCGCCCTGTCCGGAAGCAAACGTCTCGCATCCTGGGTTCTGGGAAGTTCCCGTCAGCTATCTAATGGACCACGATCAGGTGCACCCCTGCGTGTTTGTGGACGGCTGTATCAACAGACCCAGGAGCACTCAGGAGGCGTTCGACTACCTGTGGAGCAATTTCCAGTCGTACTACAGAACCAACAAGGCACCATTTGGCCTCAACATGCACGCGGCGTGGTTCTGGACTCCGCACAATAAGAAGGCTGTGATCAGGTTTATTAAAGAAGTGTTAAGTCTGCCTGGCCAGGACGTGTATATCGTGACTGTAAAACAAATGCTTGACTGGATGAGACAGCCCACCCCTGTCACCAAGCTGAAGACTCTCGCTTCGTGGAACACGTGTAAGAACCAGCCTCCTCTGTATAAAAAGAATGCATTTGGCAAGAATCATGCATTTCACAAGTCAGATGATAAGGACTTTAAATCATTCGAGAAAGGCTTACCTAGTTATATTCCTCGTACCGTTCCAGAAGAAACCATCCGATCTCAAGGTGGCATGGAAGTTGAATACGTCGGCAACTGGCTGAAGCCTATTAATAGTGCAGCTGCTTCTGGACCTCCTCGAGATCGAGCCAGATCTAAAACCTCAAGGACCAGTCATGTTTCTAGAAGCAGTAACAATCCCAGCATGATAGGGCATACACGTCTACAGAGTTCCAGAAGACAAACAAGAGGAAAGACTGTCAACAAAAGTCCTGGATTAAAACCTATTGAAGAACGTCCTCAAGGGCCAAATGTTATTGGCAAATCCAGGGGTACAGTGGTCATGTCTGAGCAGAAGATGAAGCCTTCGGGACGTTATAATATGCACGAGGGAAGCAGACACTTTGTGCCTACAAAAACAGTCAATAACCGTGCAAACCAGAGAACCGGTAGCATTTCAAATAAACAACGATATCGTAACAGGATCAGAAGAATACACGGGCCCTCTGGTGGAAACCTGTGGAACGGCAGATATCAAAACTGGTTCTTCAATGATCAAGGTGGTGAAAGACCTGACAGTGATAGTCGGGATCCGTTAGGTGATAGTTCAGGACAATTCCAGTCTTCTACTGGATCAACTAAAATAAACTCGCCAATGCAAGACGAACGTACTCAATCTAATTCACACAGCCCAGACCATAGCATTCCATCCGCTAATGATAATGCAATAGCTAGCGTGGCTAGTGCTCAAAGGTCACACTCACCTAGATTTAGGACTAATGTAGGCGTGCAGCGCAGAGTACGTCTTCAAAACAGAAGAGACAGAGGTCAGATCGTGTACGAACGTGGTCGATACCGACAAGCAGCGAGTCATCACACCAGTGACCCTCGCTATACCCCGGCTCCTCATTATACCAGTGTCCCAGAAGGAACGTGGATTTTCGGACCCGGCCAGTCTCGCAAGATCGTTGAACGAATTGGTGATGGTCACATGCTCTCTCCTGGCGCAACAGCAGCGCCTCGTGGTGATATTAACAGAAGACAATGGCATGATGTATTTGAGTCCCCAAGTAACAGTCATAGTGTCAGCGAACATAACTATGACCGTGCACAGATGGAATCCAGCGCCGGTGGAAGTGGTCGCTTCAATCCATCACCTGATTACAGCTTTGCACATGTTACAGAAACCCTGACAAGTTATGATCAAGGTTATGATTATCGTAGCAGTGTTCACGGGCGCAATCCATTTGAGCACCTGATGAAGCCAAATTCTAACAAACAGAGGACGCCTCAAAGATCTCAATCAAGAAATAGGGGATCTGCTAGAAAGAAGCTTCAAATAATAAGAGATCGTCCTTCTGTAAGGCAATCGGAAAGAACACTGAGAGGTGGTCACAATAATGTAAATCTTTCTAAACGTCCAAGACCGCGACTAATTGGAGGACAGTACCCAAATGATAACGAAAGTAATAACAGTAATCGGTACGAAAATCAAAATGAAAATCCGCGTGTTCCAGATAGAAGAAACTCTGGCATAATGGGGACGTATCCTCCAAAATTAAGAAGATCCTTACGAACTGCCGGTCATAATCAACGTCAACAAGGCAAAAGGGTTCGTGTTGGCGTGGATAGACACGTGAACAACGGCTACAGTGAGGTTAGAAACCCATTCATACACCTCAAAACCCAAAGAAACAGGAAGCAGTACGCCGTGGAACCTATTGAAAGACAACACCACGGCCGCACTAACCCACAACGAAGCAGAGACATAGCCGGCATTCATAGGAGGACAAATCATGTGGAACATCTGAAGATGAGGCGTCAGGACGTAGTTCAAAATGATGGTCACCTAACTAGTCCTGAAGTTGGCAATGATTACTCCAAACAGAAGTACACTACGGTACAGAAACCTGATAACAAGAATGGGCCTCGAATTACAAATACTCGTGATTACGGTCGTGATGGTGACAACAATGCAAAGGTTCGACGTATAATTCCACTTCCTATTGGACGAGTTCATAACGGAAGCACCCGAACAAGTAATAGTAAAAAGTCCACTTATAATAAACATAAAGAAGATAGTCCTCGTTCGGTATTCCCAACTCAAAAAAGTCGTAATGAATTTGGCTTCAGCTTTAACCGCAGAGGGGCATACATTATAAGGCGACTGAACGGGCGAAGGAACGAGCAGATGATCAAGTATCACAGAAGGACACGTAGAGAAACTGATGCAGCTCACGCTCCGAGAAGCATGCACAAACGTGATGCGTCACATGGCATGGAAACGTCACTGCTGCCAATGAATTCTCCATACAATGCTAGATGTCCCCAGGAATCGTGTCGCCTACCAAGCTGCTTCTGCAGGACCACCTCTCCACCCGGAGGACTTCCGGTCACCGAAACCCCTCAGATAGTCCTCCTCACCTTCGACGGTAGTGTTAGCTGGAGCACCTTCCCAATGTACGACGAACTCTTCCAGCCGTCTCGAAAGAACCCCAACGGCTGTCCAATATCTGGAACCTTTTTTGTACCGTCTCAAGGCAACAGCCAAGAGAAATTAACTCGGCTGACGTACATGGGCATGGAAATCGCGGTCAAAGGTCACAGCAGAAATATCTCAGACGAAATGGATTACCTACAGGACGTGCTGCCTTTGACTTCAGTATGGGGATGGAAAGCCGACCAGAAACCTTTAAGCGTGAAGGAGTTCGACAGCATCGATGGACGTTTGATGGTGTACGACAGTTCTCTGCATCTGCCGCTCAAAGGACCGTTTACCAACAGACCCTGGCCCTACACGCTCGACCACGGCTGGCAGGATTGTGACGGTCCGGAGTGCCCAACAACCATTCAGCAAGGGCTGTGGGAGGTCCCAGTCATGCCCGTCCTAGATCACAAGGGCTCGTACAAGTGCGTGTACGCTGACAGCTGTTACTGGAATCCACCTACGGCTGAAGACACGTACAACTTCTTCTGGAACAATTTCCAGCAGCATTACAACAACAACAGAGCTCCTATTGGATTTGCGTTCAGACAGTCCTGGTTCCATTCCGCGTTCAGATACAACAGGATCGGCCTGGAGAGATTCATCGACAAGCTGACCACTCTAGGAGATACGTACATCATATCTATAGGGAGACTACTCGAGTGGATCAAACATCCCTCTCGTCTCTCACAGGTGTCAACGTTCCAGCCATGGCAATGCTGAGAGAGTAGGTGGTAAGCAAAATATAGAGATTGATCCAATTGGAAGGGTTTGGCTACTGGGGTTATAGTCCTCATTGACATTGAGCAAAGACAAAATAAGATATTTGGGACTGAAAGCATAACACCCATCATTCTGAAGATCCTAGACCGACCCCTAGTAGATATGCCAAATAGACAAGAATGTTGACTTTGTGTGCTCGGCACTAATGCTAATATGTATGCATCATTGTTCATGACTTCATAGTGTGTATGTACACGTGTATATGTGTTAATTTGTGTGTGCCTGTATATTGGTTTCTGTTTATTTGAAATGCATATACGTAAATATAAGTGCAGATGTCTGTATGTGTGTATAGTCTGCATACGTCCGCGCAAGCTTGTACATGTTCAATCGATGTTCAGCCTCATTAAAACCAGGCTCCGAGATTACGAAACTTTTCTGAGTACGATTTCATACTCTACTCAGACATGTTCACAAATCATCATATAAAATCTGAGCTTGAGCATGAAATCAAACTCAGAAAGATTCGTAATCTCGGACCCAAATTAATCTAACTGATTGTGTGCATTATGCGATATTTCCGTTCTGAGTATTCTTCATCAGGTGTGCTACTTGCATGTCGTAGTAATAATGCAATAAATAATTCTGATATGTGCCTTACCCTTGACTCCAATTGCAAATACTGTATACAGTATATTCTTATGTGTGTGTGTTTTCCAAGATATAGCCTACATACCAGGGGCCTTATTCTCGAAACTTCTTAACTTGCGAACTTCTTAGTGAGAATAGATCTGTTCGAAAATTAACATAAGAAGAAAACCAGTTTATCAAATTCTTAGTACTTACGAACTTCTTAGGACTTACGGAGTTTCGAGAATACAGGTCCTGTTTCTTTGTAACATGCATTGTAACTTCACCCTGTATCTGCAACATCCCAGGGGCCGTAATCTCGGAGCTTCTTAACTTGCGAACTTCTTAGTGAGAAAAGATCTCTTCATAAATTAACATAAGAAGAAAACCAGTTTGGCAAATTCTTAGTACCGTACTTACAAACTTCTTAGGACTTAGAAAGTTTTGAGAATACAGACCCTGGAATGGAAAGTTATGTAAACCATATTTATAGTTATTATATTTACAGCATTCAAGTAACCATAGGACTCACTAAATTAATAATTATACAAATAGTTGAGTATATTTAATTGTTATTATTTTTTGTCTTTAATCCTGATTTGATCATATGTAGCTCATATCTATGACACCCATCTACTAGTATATGTTATGTTGACCTCTTAGTAGGTAACACGTAGTATGAAGAAATGACAACAATGCCACAACAGATGGAATTACAAGATACCATTGTGAGTGACAGTAGTGGTAATGTATATTATGTTTTCATGTAATCCAATATTTTATGACATTCAGCATCCTTGTGCATTTGTGTTGAAATCGATACTACATGTATATATATATATATTTCTCATTGACTTTTGTGTATGAAATGTCAGCTTTGATACAATCACAAAAATTGTGCATGTTTTGAAAACGTGAACTTCCAAGAGATTTGCAGTTAACAGTTCTCATGGTTTTGTTAAAACTAGAAATTCCACCTTAATATTGTATTCTGTTCCCATTGTCACATAGGCCTGTCAGTGTCACAATTTCTGTATACCAGTAAATGGCAGTAAGTGGGGGTGATCTGTGGGTCTGGCTTCCTGTGGCAGTGGGCCATTGTCCCACCATTTTACAATCAGTGACATACTGACAGAAATACTAGTACTTCGAAACTTGTTTTGATTGATTGATTTCATTCATTATGTTCATAATGTTGGGAATATTTTTTAAATTGGTATCTTTCAGCATTGAGTTTTATTATTGGGTGTGGGTAAACGATTGCTTCTGTGGCGTTAAACAAAATATCACTCATGTGCATTGCATTTTAATGTACTACAATTGCAATTTTCCCTGTATTATGTGTTCAATTTACGTGTCATTTTAAAAGCCTATTGATATATTGCCAGTATTGTGTAATTAGATCCTCCTACTGGTATCAGCAATTCCCACGTTGGGCGCCATTGTAACACCATGACCATGCTGATTCTGGGATTCAAACCAGAGTTTCCCGATTGAGAGTCCAACACTCTACCGACTGAGCCAAAGGGGGTCACCACCCCTCTGGATAGGTCCAGTAAGGGAATCTTACAGCACACCCGGCTATATTTCCGTAGAGTCTGTAGTGATCCATCTTCTCACCCCAGATGTACCTTGTTACGTTAGCACTGCGCAAAACGCCAACCAATGAGATCATTTTCCCGATGAAAATCTATCCAATGAAACAGATATCATTGTTCTATTTATAGCTCCTGTAGACTGTTTGCATGAGTTTCCCCCTAGATGTGAGCCAGGGGTACCGTGCAGTGCTAACGTAATAAGTACCTCCTGGGTGCGAGGATGGTAGTGATCTTATATTTTAGATATTTTATTTTCTGAAGTTTATGTTTCACCACTTGTGTTATCAAATACTCTAATGCAATATTACTATGGAAATGCAACTTGTATCTAGTTACAACTTGAAGGCTGTGTGTTTTGCACAACTGTTAGAGATGGATGAATGTTTATTATGATTTTCTTCTAAGGAAGTACATGTATTATGAAATGAAGAATGTATACGGCACATCGATTGTTCTGCTGTATTACAGATTTTGATATTTCTTCAACAGTGGCATCTCCTTCCATATCGTCCCACCATATCATAGTAATTTTACCCGAAATCCTAATGGAACGTATTTCCTGGCCCATTTGGTCCTACTAGTCCTGTTAGTAGTCCTACTAGTCACACTAATAGACAGTATGTAGCTAATCAGTGTCAAGACTAGTAGTAGCTAGTCATGCTAGAAGATACCGTACGTTGGTCTTTGATGATGTAGGATTACCTGGCCTTATGGATTTCGCAGATGTAATTTATCATGTGATAAGATTTTATCCCCTTTCTTCTCAGATAAATTACGATCACTGCTCTCTCGTGCATATCTCAAATCGTCGCAAATAGGTGAAAGATTCCCGCAGCGAAGTTAAACTCCATAATCACAATCGTGCATCTCTGATTGACTACAGCAGAGAGAAGGTTAAACGTAGTATTATCTCCCTTGTTTCTACACTCCAATCCGCCCAGTCCCGCCATTGAGTAGAAATCTCACTATTAACCCTCTCCCTGTTGCAGGCAACCGGAGATGCCCTTAAGACCTGTCTGTGCCCAATCCAGCAGGGAGAGGGTTAATGCATTATCAATTTATTTCTATGTCTTGTACACAGTTGCCAAACGATAGCAGCTGCGTTAAGAAATCGTCACGTTTCCGTTCGTAATGTACATTTATAGATTAGATAAACATCTAAATATGTTATATGTACATAGATTTATATGAACTGAAACATATCTGTATTGCTTGACATTGCCTTTAATGATTGAATATTAATAATAAATTATTTTGAAAACTAGTTTCTTGGTATAGAATTCTGAATAATGTGGGTGGCCAGAATTAGGCGTTTGTCTACTACATATCAGACCCCGTTACAACGGTCTCCAGCGGTTAATACTAACATTTTGGAGCACTAGTCCTGATAATGATAACATATAGTAAAAGCCTAAATTTCCACTAGTCCTTAGGATACCTTGTCCTTTAGCATCGAGCGCTTTGGCTACAGGACTAGTGCTAGTATTAACCCCTGGGTCTCCGTTGTACCGGTTTCTCCGCTTACCGGTCAACTTTTAATATGCGCTATTTACTATTACTCGATGATTGATCCGATGATTAGTTATTTCGCTTGCCGGTGAGATTTTAACAAAAACGGAAGTGTCCGGTATGATTAGGCCACGGGATTGTACGTGAAGATAACTTCCAGACTGATATTTCTCACGTTCCCCTTAGTAATATGTGGATACACTTTGTTTCATTCCTGGAAACTGCCGTGAGAATGAATGATTTTAGTGCTTGTTGCGAGTTTCCTCATACCATAAACTGACAAGTCGTGATATTAGTGAAAGATTTCAGAAAACTAATCTAAATTTAAAAAAAAAAAAAAAATACAAAAATAATAAAAATAATAATATTCGTAAATATATAGTGTCTGCCCGGCGACAGCTGGTGCTGATTTCGGTCATCAATACCAGTCAGGTGTACCGTACTATAGGTCTGGCTGTTCTCAGTTCCTCGTCGCTAGTATAGTAGCAGTATAGGAGCCAGATGGTGGACCGCCCGTCTGTGTTGAGATACTGGTCACGGAGATAAGAGTGATGACATCTATACACGCACAATAACACGTTTTGAAAGCCCCTTCTACATCTGTGGCCACCTTCTGTGAGGCGTGTAATTGGTGTCGGACTATATTTTATTTATTTATTTTTCATTTATAACATGTTACTTAGAATTAGTCTAAATTACTGTGTCTAATAAACCCACTTAAATCCTCCTGCAATGTTATATAAAGATAAGTCTGTATTTTGTGAAGTTCTGTATTAGAATACAACGCCGCTAAGGGGGCATAACCTTCCCACAACAATCATTGTTTTATATGCATCTGCAGTCCATAGAGTTGTAATCCAGGGTATCCTTTCAAGAAGCTCTCTTATCTAATAAGAGACTGGTAGCGCTCTCTTAGCAGTGTATTAGCTATCAGCAAATAGAGCGCTATGGTCTCTTAGTGGATAAGAGAGCTTCGTGAAAGGATACCTAGAACCATAATATTAACCTTCTTCCCGCTGGAGACGGCTTGAGATGACGTACACATAAAATAACAAACACCATACATATATAAAAAAATGTTTTCAAAACAATATTCACATAAGTCAGTTGTGCTGATATTTTAATTCTCAATGATGTCAAAATAGATTACATCAGCTCACGCAATCAAAATAGGAAAATTGGTTATGGTACCAACTCCCATAGGAAAACATCAAGAATAAATAGCTTCACTAAGAATAATAACAATAATAATAATAATAATAATAATACAATAAGATTCTCACTTATAAACAATTAAAAATCAGCGCAGTTCATGTCGTAAATACATGTTCCGGGCATTATCACGTGATCATTCGGGGTTCATGTTGGGCCCCAAACCTAGCTCCACATGTACTGCTCGCAAAACTTATACCGATTTCGATTTCATTCCGCGCTGAAATAATTCCAGACATTCTTGATATAAAATTAAATAAACAGTATTAACATGTATGCATTGATCAAGAACATGATAATGTAATGATTGATTCGTAATTGTTTCTATTAAATGTTTTTAAACGATTCCAAATATATGTGTGTGTGTTTTCCGTATATAGCATATTTACACCTGCTTAATACTTAGTGACCAATCAGTAATGAAGATGGAATTGTAGCCTCTCTCTCTCCTTCATAGTAGTCTTGAGCCGCGAGTCGAATTCCTGTTCCGGTTCACGCCGCATGAAGCTTTGCGGTGGCGCCGTTTGAGTTGTCTCCCCCTGGTAACATATCTGGAGTTGGTAAGGGATCGGCTGCCTCTTGACTGGCGCCTTCTCTTCGTAGGTCGGAGTCGTGTACGTGAGCGGAAACTGGACGTTCGGGCTGTGACGCTGCTGTTCCCACGCCCAGGCAGGTCGGTTCAGCGGCTCCTTCTTGGTTTGGATCAACAGCTCCGAGTTCCAGTCAGGATGAACCAGGAATTGCGTCCTCGGGATGGAGTACTGCAAGTAAATGATACAGTTGGACTAAAGGCAGCGCCATCCTCGAAACTCCCGGCAACAGGCCGCCTATGTAGGTCAGGTCTATTTTTAGAATTTCTCAGAATTTCCCCCAAGTTCCGGTGATAACCAAGCACGAGTACGAGGAATTGGGTTGACTAAACTCCAGAGAAAAGCGGAATATAAAGCACGGAAATTACGAAGTCGGACTTATAGAAATAAAAATATTGATCTGGATATCGTTTCTCGAAGCTCTCATATCTACTACAAGAGCATAAGCACTCTCGTAGCGATCTCGTATGCGTGGTGCTCGTGCACTTACGAGAGCTCTATATGATCTCATGGTGGATAAGAGAGCTTCGAGAAATGATACCCTGAATGGTAATAAATTCGTTATGTCAGTGTTTCAAGAATGATACCGTGTCATAAAGGACCGACATGACATCATAATCACCATTGAACCCTTGAAATAACTAATCGTATCTTTCTTTCCAGAATAATGAATACAAAATATTTACATTAAAGGCATACAATCACAGATTTTTATGAGCACGTAGCACTATTGAGTAATAAATGTAAACTACATTCATTTGTGATAGTCATCATCAATTCTATATCGCCAAACTCCCCTTCGTCGATCCACACTGGGGGGA
>JAUTBQ010173369.1:0-11562 GCA_032361185.1 Lepetodrilus ovalis | reverse complement strand
AGCCATTTTCCCTGATTCCCAAGCAACTAAAATGTCAGGTATTATTGTATATCTTCACGCTATTTGTTTTGTAATAATTACACTAAACAAAGCCGTACAAATCCATGCATAATTGCAACGCTTGTTAGTCCGATATATTAGTATAGACATTGTTTACGTCACGCCCATTCTCGCACCCTTCACGCCGTACACCCTGACACACCTAGTGGAAAACATGCGCAAACAGCCAACCAATGAAACCATTTTACCGAAAAAATCTATCATTGTTCTATTTGTAACTCCTACATAGGCTAGACTGTTTGCGTAGGTTTCTCTCTAGATGTGTGCCAGGGTGTACGGCATGACAAATGAGAGGAATAAGTACCCCTGGGGTGCGAGGATGCGTCCTGCCATGTTCTCACCCAAATGCTTCTATTCAAAATGTCTCCACAGATCAGTCAAGCCGTTCAAGATTGCTGGAGAACAGGCAGCGAAACCAGCATTTCAGCGGCTCCTGTCATACATTATAAGTATAACATCAATCAGTATAATTTATATTTACATTTATTGTCACCCTCTGAGATAAAGGATAGTTTGTATATTTGTTTGCATATACTATGAAGGTAAACGGTGTGTTGGTGTATGAGTAAGAGATATGTATACAACTATATTGCATTTTACCGTACACCAGTAATGTGTACATTATGCGGGCACTCTATATTTAATAAGGATGTATAATATGCTTATGTAGACGTTAATCAAGTGTTGTTTTGTCCTCAATATGTATTTACTATATACTAGTAGTATAATTATACTCAGGGGTAGAGATAACGCTTGCCCGCGGGCAAATGGCACTACATCCACTGTCCGGGGCGTTAACTTCACTTCTGGTGTGCCCGTTTGGCCCTCTTGATTTTCAATCGCGTGTAACGTTTTTTTCTAAACACCGCTAAATATAAATATAAATCAAAGTAATACAACACATTAGTATACATAATCACAGTCGTACAGTTGCACCAAGTCATAGGCAAAACAGATTCATTTCCGTCCAATTGCAAGAGTCTCAGGAAGGATTATGACAAACGTGTTAAATTCTGATAAGACGTATCTTCATCATAATTACATCAATGGGAAGCATGTTGATATGAAATATTAATTAGCTTTATTAATATCATAGTTTTTGATAGAAAGTAATGATCTGCATCTTCGAAATATGAGGAATAACATTGAATATATAATGGATCTTGTATAGAAAATTAGAGAAATGATATTAGTCCAGCAGCAAAACACCGTTTTTAGTCTTCACCCGGAATTGAGGATTACCTAATAATTATTTTTCATGATTATTACCAAAGAATGTCCTCTTAACAAGAATATACTCGATGCCACCTTGAAAATGTTGAGCATTTTTTAATAATACATTTCAATTTTATGTACTAAGAATAAACAGTCGGCAAAGTGCCATTATTTTAATTTAAAAAATAAGGGCCCTTCTATTTTTAGGAGAGCACTCTAGTTTCCGGAACAGAGTGCCCTCCTGGATATCTGGAAATTTAGACTTATTTCTACCCCTGTAGACAGACATACAATTAATTTTCAATTTACGTCTGACCTAAGTCACCTTGTTAGTACATTTAAGTACGTGTATGTGCATGTGATTTAAACAATATTTATTTCCCAAATGAAAATACATACATAGTAACATACACATATAAGAATGGGAAATGGATCGGCAAACAGGAGGTAGAGTCCTCCTATATAAATGCCATTCCACTTGTGCATGTCTATCATCACTTGAATCAAATGCTTATGTAGACGTTATTAAAGTGTTGTTTTGTGCTCAATATCTATATACTAGTATACTAGTATAGCATGATTAGACAGACAGACGGATACATTTTTATTAACGTCTCACTTTGTTAATACATTTAAGTGTGTATATCATCATTTGAAGCATGTTACGTAATACAGCCTATGGTATTTATTGATGGTGTTAATTGTAAATGCTATGATGATGTTCAAAGCAAACATCTGTCCCCTGAGGTCAAATTATAAACTATCTACAGTACAACAAGCTTAAGGCTCACAAACAAGCAGATGTCACTTTGCTTCTTTTGTCAAACAAAGCGATTTGTAATTTAAAATGGTAGTTACATGTAACCGTTGTTTTAGTTTACCCATTATCTTCTTCCTTTTTTAAAATCTCAAATTGGTATCGATTACACTACTCGTATTCTCGCGAGATTGTCTAACTGTCGTATAATACATGTACAAATTATGTTTTACTGCTCACTAGTACATTGTTTTTAATTGTGTGGGTTTTTTGTGTATCCATTCTCAACAACATGTAATGGGAATTGTGTTTAATCTACCCAAACAATTATATTTTATTCTAATTTCAAATTATCTACGATGTGTTTCCTGGTTGTTACATAGTTGTCTATATGAAACGATATTGGAGAAAACATACGCACTGCTATTAGTATTCTTTAATTATCATGCACTGTTAAAGGCATACTATCACAGCTATTTATGACCGTGTTTTACTAGTTCTTAGCTACTACAAAGTACATTCACTTGACATACATATAATCATGTTTGTACTTCCAAAAAAATTTCTACCGCTGTACGGTAGGCAATATTCAATTTCAACAAACTGTTTTGGATTTTGTTTTTTATACAACAACCTGAACAATCTTAGTTCATTGTCCTTTATAATAACGGAAGGGGAGGACATAACTCTCAAATTGGTACGACGAAAGAACTACGGTTGCTTCGTATTATCATGAATGCATCAAAGACAATATACTTATTAGTTAGGACTAATAATTATTATAAACTATAAAATGTAGTATACATATCAAGTGTTGGGGTCTTAGTATGCCAGTAAATGACAAATTTTGGGTGTACAAATCAAACGTAAATAGTCTCAGACAGAAATTAGTTTTGCCATTATCTAGGCCAATCAACCGTGATAGTATGCCTTTAAGGAACAACTACAGAACTCTTACACATTTAGGACTTACGTGGGATTGCGCTAAGTTGCCGTATAGTGTTTTCCTGGCAACATATGATATTTAGTGTAGATGTTCGTCAGTAAAAATAGCCCAAACTATTATTGACACGTCGTCCGGAAGCTGGTAAAGTATAGCTATATACACATACATGTATATGGGGATATAAAGAGGCAATGCTAATTGGAAGTTATTGTCATACACATGCGAGACCAACAACGTCATAGAAAATCCATGCCCGCGATTACCATGTTCTGTTTTGTTGTTTATATGTGTACCTCATATGCCGAGGTTCTCGGCCTGAGTGAATAAAGGTTCTGTTCTTTTCTGACTGTAAATGACTCTCATTTGTTTCCATGGTGTCAATATCTCTAAGCGTCCTTTGAATCGTTCTCGTGCCAGGATGCAGTTTCCTCGTGATTTCGCTTACCTCCGGTTTGACCGTTGAAGCAAAACATTGGCGATTTGTTTCTAATAAAAATCCCAAGAGGATCAATATTCTCAATTACGATGGCCTCCGATTGTGTCGAGTTTGCTCGCAAGCTGACGGAGTCAAGGTTTCAATTTCGCTTGTAATTTTCAATCATTGTTTGACATTACACTTGCTTAGTATGCATTGCGGTCGCGCAACAACAGGAGTACGCGGTACTCAGCCATTGAGAAGAGATTTTGTTATCGACCAACAATTTAGGGAAATGATTCAATTTCGAGCAAATTTAAGTACATCTAGCCAGGTAAATGCACTTGATACAATTATCAACTAGTGTAGTTATTAAATTGAAATATTATCTTTTAATTTAACATTAATAGTTCATCATAACAAGTTGAACGTTTTAACATTAAACCGTAATATATAACACGTTTATTAGTGACAGTCATCTACATGTTTTCATTATAAAGCGCCCGTTACTTCTCGTTGCTAATAAACGAGAATCTTACTAAATATAGACTCACATAATGTTTTATGCATGTGATTATTATGATTTTAAATAACACGGTTCTGGTAGTGAACTGGTAACATCTGGCCCTCTTCATATGCTCAGCCGCGAGTAATTATTTAAGCTGACAACAAAACTGATACGCATGTGTGTTTATTCACGTGGTAATTACTTCATTCTCCTGGTATATTTACAAACAATAACAAAAAAATTAAAAAACATTCAAAGTTAAATAATGTACAAACGAACTCCATCGTACTAAGTGATGGAATGAGAATGCTGTTCATTAAGCCTTTATAAAGCTGATGATGGGAGAAGGTTCATATCATCTTCACTCGTATTGCCAATAACAGCCATGTTTGCAGCACTTCAGTCGGCATTGAGGGCAGTGTTTCAACTTCTTGTCTTTAACAAGGTCCATATAATACATATAATAAATATAGCACAAGTTCGGAGAAGCAAACTATTGTCAGTTCGTGTACACTGGACCATGCATTGGGTTACAGAGTCCTAAGGGAGACACGAACCCATGTCCTCCCATTCCTCCCATTGCAGAGTAGTTCAATAAAGACCCATATATGCTGTGCGAAGGAAATGCCACTCCAAACATGGGCGGCATCATGGGTTTGCTGATCAGTCTCATCTTCTCGACCTCAGCTTCTTGCAGCCTCTTGGCTTTAGCCCTGCGGTTCTGGAACCAAATTTTGACCTGAGTTTCCGTCAAGTTCAAGGACGATGAGAACTCCGCACGTTCTGCTATTGAGAGGTACTGCTTCTGGTGGAACTTTTTCTCCAGCGCAAGAAGCTGTGAGGTGGTGAATGGGGTGCGTGGCTTCCGGTTGGGTTTGTGTTTCCGCAACGCCATCGATTTAGGCGGGGTCATCGTTAGGTTCGAATCCGGTTCTGGAATGGACAACAGGAACATTATTCATAAGAACATATTAAGGAAAACTCATCAAAAAAGTTAAGCGCATATGAAGTACATATTTTGTTCTTGGACATTTGTGATGTCTACCACTATCCTTACTCAAAAGCTAAAATAATAATAATAATTAATAATAATAATAGTCAATACTACTACTACTACTACTGCTGCTACTACTACTACTACTACTACTACTACCTCTGCTGCTGCTACAACTACTAATACTACTACTACTACTACAACTACTACTACTACTACTAATAATAATAATGCCAAACTGTTGCTGTATGTTATGGTTGACGCTGGTCATAAAATATGTTTCTAATAGACATTAGCATTCAGCGTTGAGTTTTTTTGGAGACAAGTTGGTTTGCCATTGACGAATGGTTCTGTTACTGTTTGATAATGGGAACGTTGCTTTTAATAAATTAACACTCGATCATCCATTATGCTTCCCGTTTTATCTACGGTGCTCAAAAGCAACTACTGACGCCGCAAGAAAGGCGCCCCTTGACGAAAGCAATCACAATTCACAAGTAGCAATAACGGGAGAATGCCATAGGAATCTAAGTAAATTGCTTGTATGAGAGATAGTATCGGGCAGAAGCAAATTCAAAACGACAAAGAGGAAACCTGCTGGGGAGCAGCTAATAGTTACGAAAAATTGCCAACAATTATAATTATTATACTTGAAGAAACCCAGAAACCATAAACAGAAGCAATCTCATGTTATATGTAACTTTCATTTGAAAATTCTCAAACATTGTAATTGATCACCGATGTTTTAATAGCTCTTTGAAAGGAAAACATTTACGTGAGATAATTTTTTTTATTTTATCACAATACATGGTGTGGAAAAGAAATTAGTGCATGAATTATACTGGAGTTATGTAGCATACTATTATATAAACGCTAACATTTGTTGTAGCGATATAAAAAATTTTTATTGATATCATATGCAACTTTTATCGGTATTATGTACTAAATAAAAATGTTGGTAATAATAGCTCTAATCTATCAAGTTTGTACCGTGGTTAGATCCAGTTAGAGAGGGGATGCTAATGAATAAGTTATTGTTTTACGTCAATGCGGAATTTTTTTCCTCGGTTGCAAAGTTTAGTTTGTACTGTGGTATTATGAACTGTATAAATTGCGGTGTGTTATTATAAGTTGTACGAGTTAAGCGATACAAGTTGGCACACACACTTTATTTGAGTAATGTATAGCATACATTCATGTGTTATTTTACTCACGTGATGCCATTAGAGTTCCAGCTTTCATAGGCCAAGACAGGGAAGTAACACAGTCTGATGTCCATATAGGTGACAACGGTGTACTGTGTCGATCTCTGGGTGGAGACTGGTTTTCTTTTGTCGGGGTAGGATCTTTCATGTTCAATATACAGTCCATGCTAAAGGGGTTGAGAGATCGCGGGGAAGAACTGACGCGTGGCACTTTGGTTCTTGATGGTGGACGTTCGTCATCACTGGAGCTTTCGTCATCACTCTTCCTAGTGTTCGATGATTGTATTAAATAATCCACTCCAAATGTCAATTTCGCTGATGATTCTAACTTGGATGTGTCGGCCGTAGTTGTACTATCCTTCATGTTCACTGGACTGGGAGACAGTCGATCGCTCTCGCTGTCACTGTGATTCGACATATTTATGTAATCCCAAAACAAACTATTTAAAGAAATCGACCTTCTCTGAATTCATCCAACTTGTCAAAAAGCAACTCGTTATGTCCATTTTCCCCTTCGAGCAGTGTTTATATCGCACAGTCGCTTACGCTCATTTGCCATGCACGGATGTGACGTCACAGCGGGGAACTCGTTGGTGATTGGCTGCCTCCGAGATGAATTGATAGCTGTACATGGCGAACGGCGAACGAGTGTTGATTGCTTCTGAATGAATAGGCTGGCAGCAATTGGCGGGTGATAGGACGTCGATTAATTAACAAATGAACACTGTCAGATAGAATGCGGCTCGCTGACTTGCTATGCTAATGACATTAACTGAAAAACCTTTGAACAAAGTGACTCGACAACAGTCTTTAGACGGGCGCTACCTCATCTATCAAGAACCATTACAAATTGAAGTTTATAGGGGCCCGGGTCAGGGTAGACGGAAAACGATGTCTCGTAATTACAGGGAGGCGCCAATAGGGGTGGAAACTGGGAGACCGGGGTGTGGAGATAGAGACCCACTGATACAAGCGATTCAATCAAGGATATTTTATTTCAAAAGACACAATTAGAGTCAATATTTACTGTTTAGAGTCAAATTAAGTCTCGTAAAATTCGGGCAAATTGCAATTATTTTGACCAGGAGCGCAAACGTAAATGCTCTTCTATGATGCTAGCGTTCACCTCATCACTATCCATTTGTTGGAATGCTTACTATTGTATGTTAAAGTATAGAATGGTAAATCGGTTGACACGCTGACAATCAATACAGACTAGAGGTATTATTAAACGAACAGTGGCAATTTTATTGTACCAATTTTTATTGAAATGAACGTGCGAATGTTGCAATTGACCATGAACAGTATACTTACGAGTAAACTATATGTATTGAAAATAGTATTATCTATAGAGATTATCCGATACTCTGTCGACCTCAATGCATTACATTATCAGTATGGTGTATCCCTTCGAACGTTCACAGTACACACACACACACACACACACACACACACACACACACACACACACACACACATATACACACACCCACACACACCCACACACACACACACACACACACACACACACGGAACAGAACAGAACAGAGTTTATTCTCATGAAAAATCACATCATGTGATATAATGAGAAAACAATGAAATACATACTATATTTACATGAATAAGTTTTGAACATATAGTGCATATCTATATAACATTTACTTTTACAGACACACACACACACACACACACACACACACACACACACACACACACACACACACACACACACACACACACACACACACCTTTATATATTGTCACTATATTAATTATTAGCATGTATGTGGGTGTGTGTATCTCAGGACATCCTCATTAACAGTATTAATTACTGTGTAAGTATATCATGTTATATAAGTGGACATAACCACACACTATTGTATAGAATATTTAGTTGCATGCGCATGTTGAACCGGTCAATTCCTAGCTGATCTCGCCATGCTGAATTTCCAACAAGCCATACTTGAGACCGTCATATATTATTAAACGAATTGAGGCACCCTTTACCATCATCATTATCATATTAGTGTATTTTATGTGTGCAATTTATGTTTCAGAAAGCTTAGCTTGTGTACACCTTGTCGTAAACCAACCATAAATCCAACAGTCTAACTTAACTTTAATGATTTTATAACCAACTCTAGACGAGTTAAGTATTGTTTGTGGAGAGCGTGTGAAGGGAGACTCATCCCTTTAGTCTGAAATACCTCCAACCCCAGTTTAGAACCCCTAATTGTTTATTTTACTGTAATTACGGGATTACACTGTTGGTAGCGGGTTATAAGAAAGGTACTAATCACGTAGCACAAACCGAAGATGCGTTCAGGAGAGCCCGAAATCTGTTTATGTACATGAACAAAGAGCACTTCTTAGAAACAGTCCCCTTCCCTCCCTCGACTCTCGGTTAGGCGTTTACGACGTTGTACCCTAGGGGCCGAAGAAGATAAAAGGAGAGCGCTTGATTTTATCACAAGGGTATAAAAGGGTCTAGAATTGATACTGTAATTAAAGCAATCATAGTCTAATTAGATATGGCTCGTCCGTAGTGATTTAGAATATGAGTTGATTTTGGTAATGAAAAGATTGGGGTTTTATAAATCAGGAACGTTTCATCCAGGTCTGTTTAGGTATCAATTTTGTTAGCGAAATGGACTGATTGCAAACAGCGATATAGCGACGGACAACACGAGGCGTACTTGAACTAGCACTTGTTGGCTGATTATAGATATCCTTGACAGCCACGTTTGAAATGTCTGAGGGATGCAAACAACGATTTACTGAAGGGTTGAACTTAGATGTATATTAATACATTTAAGACAGAGAATGCATTGTGACAACTAGACTTACATTACATTAATGTTACTGTATGTCTTAGTTGTATATGTATACATGTAAATGTTGCAAGACTAAATTATGATAATTATTCGTTCACCGGAATGGCGTGGTGTTTACGGCTCAACAGAAAAGGTGTTTTCGATTGATATGCGTTCTGAATGGCTACTCCATTCGAATAAAATAACTGAGGCTCTGCAGTAGCGAACAAATTAGAACAGATTAAAGCATGAAAATGGGGCAGCGCTTGTCTACGTTTAGTGCCCTTAATGTGTCTACAAACGTATAGATGTCTTCACAAAGTACACATTATTTCTCACTAGGATTATTTCTATTGCTGGTCTTAAATACTTTGTCGCGATAGAGATATTAGTATAATAAATACATAATACACTCATAATCATACAAGACAAGTGGTTCAGAAGTTGCTAAATTTGATCCCAGTGATGTGGCGAAAGTCCTCAAAACTTAAATGGCTAATAACGTGGGACATAAAAGCCGCGCCAGATTAATTTGTTATAATAGAAAGGGCATTTATCTCAATAATTGGGTTTGCCGATAAATTTATAGCTCAAAACCACATGGTAACAAGGTTGGAATAAATTCATTAACAAAAGCAACACATTCTAATTCTTGCAGATTCAGTCAGATGAACGCGACAACGACCCGCCATTTTGCCATTACAGTCAAGCAGTGGAAGACAGTGGCAAACGAGCTCCACGCCTCATTGGAATCTAATCTCTTGCTTTTCTGGACAATTACCTTTCGAGTGTCTCTGATATTTTACAAAGAAAACAGGTACGCTAGAGCCCCGGAAATGTAGGAAGGCCTGTGTGAAATCTACCTGGAAATTGACAATATCTCCCAAGGTAATTGGTCAACTGATAGTGAAATGGTGCATGCAGCTGTTAAAAGGGGACACTATTCCGGCACGATGCTTGTTAGAGTTCGTCAGCAAAAGGGCAGATAATGTGATAGGTATGTTGCAAAATAAACGATAACAAATGAAGAACAAACCATTCGCAGTCGCTATGCACTTACTATAGTAGGTATAAAACTGTATACCAGAATATGTGAAGGGAAGTATGTCAACATTGTCTTCTATCTACTCACTATTAATATACTATATTAATACTCGTGGATGTTTTTCTCCTGACGTTGCTTATGTACATATCTATAACGACATTGCCAGACCTGGAGTTGGCGTGGCAGACATGGTCAAAATGGTGAGACAGCCAAGGCGTGGGCGATGACAATGAGATCAGTAGTTGTTGGGCTCGGGTCGGATGTTATCTGGGTATGATGCAAAGCCAGTATATCCCACGGGTCCGATTGTAACACAGATTATCAAATTGGCCTTACCAGTGTAGCAAATCTCGCAATGATGGCCCTTTGAGGGAGGTGCCGTCCGCGTCTCCTGGGACACGACAGCAATCTGTTGAGGAAATTATAGCCTCGTTTCTGTTTAGTACCGAGGATTTGAACGGATTAATTAGTGTATTTGCCAATTAGAATTAAACTCTCTAATTAGCGGGCGGCTTCTTTGAGATATCCCCTGCGCATAGAACGCGTTACATAAGGCAATGACGAGTTTGATGAGTAGTAATGGACTGCTTAAGTATTTTGAGATTTTAGATTTGATAACAAGGCTATTATATACAGCGATCAACCGTGTGTTTATAAGACTTATGTGGAAAGGATACACATTCCAAGAATCTACAAAAGGTGACCGTATGCATGCTACTATATTTAGAATATATTGTGAACCATTTTAATCTTGGCGTTTATACATGATTGTGCATTGCTCTATTTAATATAAAATTCAAAATTGATTATTTAGCGTTTATATGATTATGCATTTCTCTAGCTCATAAAGGAATTCAAAATTGACCACTTGTCATTTATACATGGTTATGCATTGCTCTAGCTCATATTATAGGAATTCAAAATTCAAAATTGACTCCTTGTCGTTTATTCATCATTATGTTGCGAAGGAGAAATGCTGAACACTTAAGCTACGAATACTTCTCAGAGACACATCATGTAACTTTAACCTAAACGTATGCGGCGAATGTGAAACGTGGTGTAGCTGCTGCTGTTGCTGATAATCACCCTATTAGTCCATTGCGTATCGATACAACATGCAATATGTAGCTTATCATTATAATTACCTTTATATGAATAGAAAATAAGAACATGCGTAAAGTCCTAAAAATCGAACGAAAATCTTCACCATCTAGTCAGGTCACAGCTATACCGCATGTTCGTCGGCGAAGATAATTCCTTTGATGTGACTACGACTTTCACAACATCCCCATGCACTGAGAAGTTTCATTCAATTTTAGCATAGTCATTAAATAAGATAATTTATCTTATTTACAACTGTATATAAATGACCTCAAATATAAAGAACATCGTTCAAAATCGACCGCAGAAAAAGTGTCTTGTTTGGTTATGATAACTTTCAAATTGGACGTGGGGAAGTCACACACAATACTGCTATGAACTACAATGGCTAATTTAATGATGAAGAAATGTGTTCAAACAAACCACGAGAGACAGAGAGAGAGACAGAGAGAGAGAGAGAGAGAGAGAGAGAGAGAGAGAGAGAGAGAGAGAGAGAGAGAGAG
>JAUTBQ010173368.1:0-25532 GCA_032361185.1 Lepetodrilus ovalis | reverse complement strand
TTGGGTGTACAAATCAAACGTAAAGAGTCTCAGGCTGAAATTCGTTTGGTCATTATCTAGGTCTATCAACCGTGATTGTATGCCTTTAAGATACCTTTATGATTGGGAGAAATGTCCCAGGCTAGCGGACTAGTGTTCATTTTGATCGCTGGGAATGGTGTCATTTTGACATATAATTTGGAAATGATTCAAGATGTTTGATTTAATTTATTAAGATTGATTTTTATGGAGTTGTCCATTACATTTTCTTGTCAACTTTGGCAGCCATAATTAATACAGGTATAAATTTTAATCATCTCTAAGGGAAATTATGTTTGGACATTGTTCATATTGTCTACATGAATTATTAGTTTACTTACTCATTTGTTTACTGTAATCTCATTTGTCTTCAGATGTATAGAACTAATTTATTATTTTTTTTATTTCTGTTTCAGGTGATGAATACTCGATAATTGAATGCGAAATATGGATCCAAAAAGTACAGAAGAAAATCTTCCCACTCCAACTGAGGAAGATGCAGTTCTACCCAAAAGTAACTCTGACACAGAGCATCATGCTGGGGATCATTCTGACAGTGCAGCAGACTCCGAGCCCGAGAGAGACTGCGACACACCCTTGATGGACGAAGGCCCTGATTCTAATGGGTCCACTCCCCCAATGGAAGAACCAACAGCACCACCAGGGGATTGCTCCACACTGGAAGATGTGAAGTGTAAACTGTTTGATGGTGCTGAAGCTAAACCAGTGTCAGAATCTGAGCCAGAGAATGAACTTGATCGATCTTCAGGTGAGGAGGCATCAACGAAGACTGATCCTCAATCTGTTGATCCCATCACACCAAAGACAGTCAGTATTTCTGAAACGACCAATACTAACAATCCTGAGAAGTTAGCAAATGGAGTTGTTTCTACTGATGGCAAGACATCCACAAGTAAACCAAAACATTCCATGTCTAAAGTCACATCCAATGAGGGAAGAGGCAATCAAGAAGGTTACCAAATAGCTGTTACCTATAATGGTGAACTGTATACGTGCAATGAATGTGACTACAGCAACAAAGGACATCACTTCGAAGAACATCTCATGTGCCACTTGATAGCCAAACCGTACCAGTGTTTGTACTGTAAAGAGTCCTTTGGAACGAGAAAGGAAATCATCAAACACCTTGCTGATGCACACAAGGGCAAGAAACTTAATTGCATGCTGAAGGCCCTCAGTAGGGCTAAGCATCTGATGCAAGACGCGCAGAAAACCAATTCTTGTGTCTTCTATTCTCTCATTCCACAATCCCAGCATCAGCTGAAGAAAAGTCTGTCTTCAGGATCTACTGCTTCCATCAGTTCTTTGAACAGGTCATCTTTAGATGAGTCTAGCCCTCACCCACCCAGCAGAAAGTCATCAACTGTAAGTGATGATGTAGAACAGGAAGCATCCAAAGAAGAATCTCTAAGTGCTGAAGCTAATGATGTGAACAAAGACATGTCTGGTTCTGCAGAGACAGAGACGCAAGAAAAGGACAGTGAACGGTCTTCAGAAGAGAAGAGCAGTAGCTGCAATGAAGATAAAGATGATACTGATGCTATTTCTAATGAAAGAAAAAGTGAAAGTAATTTTGATACTGTTGCTGAAACTGAGGAGAGTGTAGATAATCAAGGTCATGCTGAAGATGTTGATGTGCCACCAGTTGAAAATTCAGATTCATCTTTAGGAACTAAAGAAGTGGAAACTTGTGAAGAGACTGAAAATTCTTTTGCAGCAGAAAATAGTGATGTGCAGAAAAATGACAAAATTGATTCTAGTGAAAGCAAATGCACTTCCAATGAAAAGGTAGAGACTGTTAATCCTGATCAAAATGCTACTGGTGATTCTGCAGACCAAGAAGGTGACCACGCAGTAGACATTGAAAACAACAGAGAGGATTCTAGTCCTGTAGCCACACCCATGGAAGTGAGCAGTGTCAAGCCTATGACTGACAATACTACAGAAGAAACATGTATCCCTGAAAAAACAACAACCAGTGATGAAACTGATGCTCAAGAACCTCAAACTGATAGTGATGCTTTAGAAGAAACTAGAATTGAAAAGAAACCAGATGAACAGTCAAATGACAGTAACAGTGTTCCTGGGGATGATCAGTCAGACACAAGTGTGACAAAAGAGAAACAGAGTGAAGAAGCAATTGATGTGACTGGTGAAGAAGTGGGTAGTGAAAGTACAGGAGAGGACGAGTATGCCAAGAACAAGGACTCTGACAATCGGAGCAAAGAGAAGGAATCTAAAGATGCCTCGGGACCTACATCTGCTGAGCAGGAGTCTTCAGAAAAGGCAGTAGATGAAGACGAAGATATGAGTATCAAGATTATTTCATCATATTCCCTAGATGGAGAGGACTTTTCCCAGGAAAATAAGCAGCGCAAAGTTGGACAGTCTACGGAATCTGCAGAAAAAGACAATGACAAGTCAAAGAGTGTTGATTTGAGTGGTGTAGTCATTGATGTCTTCAAAGATGGCCGTATATCTGTCCAATATACTAAAGAGACATCTCCTGTGAAAGAAGGTAAAAAACCAGAGGAGGAGAATAACTCTGTGGTAACATCAAAACCTCATCAGACAAAACTGTGTCAGCTCCTCACAGGAGCAGCACCTTTCCCTGCAAGCTGCACATCCACTCTTAGCACAGTATCAGCTCCATCCACTTCAGTTCCAGCCATTTCACAAGCTCAAATGAAACACATGCGCAATCCGAACTTCTATGTCTGTGGTTTGAACTGCAACTTCAGCTGTCTCAATTCCGTCGATTTCAGAGACCATCTGTTTCTTGGCCATGCCGGAGAGAAATCCTTCCCATGTTTCTATTGTGGATGGATGTCCCACACTGAAGAAAGTCTGCTACGTCATATTACAAACCATGCGCACACATACAGCAAGTCGGCTCCATTGTATTTGTGTGGCATATACAGATGCAAGTTTGGCACCAACCTCCTGTCTGATTTGCTGAATCACATGCAGATCCTTCACCAGGACATCAGAGTGTACATTTGCAAGGAGTGCAGCGAGACCTTCAACGAAGTCAAGGCTCTGGTGAGCCACTTTGAAGACAACTTTATCCACGTGGTGAACTGTCCACACTGTGCTTGCAAAGGGACCGACAGACGGATGATCCTGAAACACATTGCTGAGTATCATCCTGGGAAAGCAAAGATGGTGTCAGTTGCCAAGCAGATTATATGCAAGGACAGAAAGGCCAATAACTACAAGAAGGTCAGAGCTATGTACAAATGTAGTGGTCCCAAGAAAACAGCTGCTTCTGCAGACACTGAGAAGACATCATCGGGCAAGTCCTATACCAGTCTCAAAGAAGTATTGACAGATACTCAACACGACACAGTCAAGGTAAAGATAGAAAACACACAAGGAGCAAGTTTGTATGGAAAGATGTCTACCTCTTTGAGTGGACATAGCCCCAACACGTCCAAAGATTCTCCCTCCTCTGAAAAAGTCATCAAAGCACCAAAGTGCAGTCACTGTACCTTCGTGGCAAGAGACCAAAGAAGACTCGAGAGTCACATGAAGTGCCACGGTCTGCCAGTTATCAAAAGACACAGGTTCAGATGCCTGTATTGTCCTCAAGGATTCGACAGCTCTCAGAAGTTTAAACTTCACATCAACTGTCATCCAGGCTTGATCAAGTACTGGATGTATTACTGCAAGAGGTGTGACTTTGACTCAAATCAACGATATGTCATGCTGAGGCATATCCGTACCAGGGACGAACTGCACATGAATGACGGCAATGAAGAGGATATGTTCTCTGTGGTGGAGAGGATCATGGAAAGCAGAGTGTTGGAGTGTGAACACTGCAATTATCAGACAAGGCATAAACTTCACCTTCAGCTTCACTACCAAAGAGAACACAAGGATGTGAATACTTCAATTGAATCATTCTCTGGGAAGCAGCAAATTCCATGGCAATCTCCTCCTAAGCAGCTGTCCTCCTCAACTTATGACTCACACAAAGAAAATGCATCAAAAAAATTCAAATGCCCCTTCTGCCGATATCTTGTTCCCAAGGCTGCTGATCTGAAAGCCCACGTTAAGAAGCACACCAATCTTGGGAAAATTACACTGGATTTCTTGAGATGCCGATACTGCAGTTTGTCATCGACAGCCAGAGAAATTGTGTACGACCATATCCGAGAGAAGCATAGAGGAAAGCCGTTGATCGTGGTGAGGAAGTCTGTGACAATTGACACCAGCGGAAATGACAATACTTTCTCTGAGACCTCTGTGACGGAAGCCCCCATGATAGAGAATCTTGGCTCTCTAGTGGGCAAGCATGGTGTGGACAAATTCCAATGTGAAACCTGTTCCTTTGCCACAGTAGACAGGACAGAGTTTGCAGCACATGTCCAGCTACACAATAAAACCAAAGGTGGGCTAGCATGCATGTCTATGGACGATGAATCTGACGACGAAGATGCTGATGAGGATGGCCAGACAGGGGTGGATCACCCGCAGCCTGATGATGACGTCGCTACCATCAAAGTCGAACCTGATGCTAATCTGGACCACATCGAGCAAGTGTACGTTATTCCAGAGACTGTTGCCGGCGACCAGATCAGTACTCCTGCCAGATGTTGCAGCTGTTACTATGCATCGGCATACCGATCAGCCTTCGTCGACCACATGACCACAAATCATCCCAATGTCATGCTAGTGACCAGGAACAAAGGTACAGCCGTGGAGCAATCCTGCCCAACTGGGAAGATGCTGTTTGGACTTCCAACAACTCTTAACAATGAGGTGCTCCTGGTTCCAGATAGGCAAGTCTTCACCCAGGCTGTCAAGTGTCCCAAATGTCCAAGTTTTGCTACTTACTTCAGAAGGAACCTGGTTCTTCACCTCTCAAAAGACCATCCTGAGATCACAGCAATGGGCAAGTGTACGTGGCCTGGTTGGCAGAAGACTGCAGGAAGTGGCACTCAGGCATCCTCAGGAGATAAAAAGCCAATTCTGAAAGTCCCCAAAAGATCTGTTTCACCAGAGAAGCAGGATGAGAGCTGCATCATCGGGTCTGGTGATCTGGATGAACAGATGGCATGTCTTTACAAAAACTTTGGCGATCGACAACAATGCCTCATATGCAATTCTGTGAAGCCGAAGAAGTTCTTCATGCACATACATCTCCTTCGCCACTTGAACATCTTTCTTGTTGGGTGTCCATACTGCCCGCACAAAGGCCTGCAGAAGTACAAAGTCGGACGTCACCTCAAGACTAACCACCCAGAAAAAGAAAGCGTGGTGGTAGAGTTCAACCATGACATCTCAAAGATAGTTGCAGATTTCTTGGCACACCAGAAGAAGGTTGTAACTGCAGCAGCAGCAGCCAATCCTTCCCCAAAACGCTCCTCAGGATCACTCCTCAACTTCAAACCATTTGCAAAGTTTTCAGCAGAAAAGGACATGTCAACCACTAACAAGCTATCCGGTCCTCTCGGTACGCCGTATCTCGACGAGAAGCTGCTGTGCTTGTATACCTGTGTGGATGGAAAGAACAAGTGCAGCCTGTGCTGTGTTGAATTTGCCCGCAAGTATGCCATCCACCGCCATCTGGTTGTCAATCATCTGAAGGTGTCCTTGCTGAAGTGCGGACATTGCGGCTTTGAAGGAGTTGAGAAGCACGTCATCATTGATCACATTCTTGAGCAGCACAAGAACCAGACCATCAAGTTTGAACCTTTGGACATCGACATGGAACAAAAGGTGCAGGAGTTCCTCGACACTTACAACGTTGTCAAGCCGGAACCTATTAATACATATGCAAATTCTGTTGCTGTGTCCCCAGTGAAGACAATGGGACCACAGTCGTACTGCCTCGGCAAAGACAAACTACATGGCAAACTGACGCCTCTGTTTGTCCAAAAGGGAAGCACCTTCAAGTGCAATCTGTGCAAGTGGAAGTTTCCAAGAAGATATGCCATACATCGTCACATCCTCATGAAGCATCTGAAGATAGGACTGTATGGCTGCACACATTGTCACGTGCAAGGTGCAGAGAGGTATATTGTTGTTGCTCACATGAGGGAGGCTCATCCTAAGGTGCCGCCTCAGGCCAGGATCCTGGAAGTGGACATGGATCGTCGAATACAAGAAGTACTTCTGGAAGCTGCTTCTGGGACTGGTGCTCACACGTCTGGGAGAAAGCCAGCATATGATGAAGGTAATGATGACGACGACAACGATTCACTCACAGGTTTTGAAACCGTTACAATGGCAAGTGAATCTACAGAGGACAACAAGGGTCAAATGGTGGTAGCCATGTTCGGAAAGAAGAGAAAGAAGCAGACTTCCGAGTCTGAGGCTACTGCATCCTATGAGAGTTCTGTCACTCCAAAGAAGCTGAAGACCACTTCTCGCATGGTGGATGTCACAACACAGATAAAAGTGGTGTGTGTAGAGGATGGCAACTTTAAGAAGTTTGTGTGCGAAAAATGTAGATTCACCTCTCTGCACCGATCTAATGTCTATCGCCATGTGCTGAGAATTCATGAGAAGTATCGCGAACAGCAGTGTCCCCTGTGTGGATACAAGACTTACAGTAAATTTCTGTTGGACCAGCACATTGAAGTGGAGCATGAAGGACGTTCTGCCAGCTATGAGGACACAGAGCCAGCAGAGACTTCTGTGAAGATAGAACCGGGTTTGGAAGATGAATACAAACAAGAACCAAGAGCTGTCAGTCCACATCAACCAGTCAAGCATTATGCTTGTGCTTACTGTAACTTTGAGACTCATACAGCTGAGACTATCATCAAGCATACACGAGAAAACCATGCCCTTGGCGGTAGAGAGCCTTCGCCATCCTCCAGCACAGGTGATCTCTCTCCATCAATTGCTGATGACGACAAGCCGGCATCCCATGAGGTGTTCGTCAAGAAGTCTCATGTAAAGAGAGGAACATTCACAGAAAATCAGATGCTGTTCTGCGGATACTGTACGTTCAAGGCTCCAGGTGTACAGGCTTTAAAAGATCACCACAAAGCTAATCATTCCTCCAGCAAGCTCTGCATCATCTCTCCTCAGCCCTGGAGGTACATCTGCAGGGTCTGTGGCCTCAAGAACAATGCTGGAGGCAAGATGAGATGTCACATCAATCGACACGTGGAGTACAGACCTTACACCTGCACCTCGTGCAGCCAGGCCTACGCTTCAACAGATGAGCTCCGGAAACACATCCGTAACCTCCAGCATTCGGACCAGTGTCAGTACATAAAGCAAGACAAGAAGGAGCAGAAGGTGAACAGGTTTTTGGAAGAGTCTCGCAAGAATGCCCTACTGGTCAATGTTGGAGCTCCACCTGATAGCAGCACTATTATGCCCGTCACTGCACCCAAACTGCCATCAACGGACGAGAAACTAAACTTCAAGGAACCAAAGCAGACATTCCATGAACCGAAATTCAAAGGCATCAAAAGGACCATGAAGATGCCAATGGCTCCATCCAAGTCTCTCAAGAAGAAGTACTGGAAGAATGGACTGGACAGGGAAAGCAAGGCGGTGACCAAGGACATTGCCTGCCACTGGTGCGACACTCCCTACACCGTCAGCGTGGACCAGATGAAGCGACATCACAACAGAGACCACCCAGACCGGGAGTTCCTGTGGCTGGACACCAGGCAGGGCAACACCTGCAACGAAACCGGAGAGATCGTGACGGCTGGAGCCGCGAGTGCACAGCAGCCGTCCATAGCCGAGCTGCACACCTCGAAGCAGCTGTCCAATCACAAGATGAAGTATTACTGCAAGGCCTGTGCGTTCTCAGCATGGTACCTCCCGGCGATGGTCAGCCACTGCAGATGCCACCTGCCCAAGAAGTATCTGTGTGCATACTGCCACCTCCGGTACAGCAACAGGTACGTACAGAAAGCTTTCCTTGCACTGTCTGTATAAATACTATTATTTAAAAATAATAGTACTAGTGGTAGTATTATTACTATTATTTTTATTTAATTGAAATATTTTTGGATAATAATAGACATAGACAATTTTCTTTAATGATCATGAAAATATTCTTCCCTGTAATTGATGTGTAAAGTAGTCATCTAATGTTTCTGAAATTTATGAATTGCGGAAGGTAAACTTTCATGTAATTTACAGAGGCTCCATGCCGTACAACCAGGCACACATTCAGAGAGAAACTTGTCAAACAGTGGGAGCTATATATAGAACAATGCTAACATTTATTTAATTGGATATATTTGTATAGCAAATTCATTGGGAAAATGCATTCACTGGTTGTCTGTTTGCTCAAGTTTCCTGCTAAATGTGTGCCAGTTTGTACAGCATGGAGAGTGAGCAGAACAAGTAGCCCTGTTGTGCGAGGATGGGTCTCCTATCAAATAACAATTCTGAATATATCAAATACATGACTATTCCAACAACTGATGTTATTTTCCTTGTATGCAGGGATTACCTAGAGAAGCACCAGCAGACGTTCCATCCTGGATACAATATGTGGTTGCTGCACATGGTGGAGAACAGCACTGTGGACAAAACCGTGCCTCCAGTGGACACAAAGCCAGCCGTTGTCATTAAGAAGGAAGAACCAATGGAAGATGATGAGGTTCAGGAGCCTGAGGAAGAATCTGCAGAAGCAGCAGAAGCAGCGGACCCATCACCATTACCAGCAGAAGCAGCAGCAGCAGAAGAAGCAGAAGCAGAAGCAGCACCTGTTGAGGGTAGGTTTTACACTTATTGGGTACACCATTGTTACAAATATTTTTGTTCTGCTTGCTATATTCCAGTTGGCCATGGATTTAGTTTTCCCTTTTTTTTTAATATGCGTGGTTTTGGTATCACTGAATGTTCAAAGCTGCTAATCTGCTTCATTTGTAGTGATGTATTTTGTAGACACCTTTATTTCACTGGGTTCTTTTTACAGTTAACAGCATCCTTATTAGATTCACTTGTTTACCAAACTTTTATCCTGTTCAGTAGTCTGTTCTTATTAGCTTTCAAATTCATTGAAATGTTGCAGTTCACTTCAACACAATGTCCTTGCAGTAATTGAACACCAGTTCCATGAATGCTGTTTATTGCAATTCAAAGGCTGAAGTTTACAATATTTACATAAGATGATCTGGAATAATAGGATTCCTGACAAACTTTTAGCTTTTTGTGTAACATATAACTTGACCTTGTAGGTGGCAAGACTAATGTGAGACAGTGAGAAGTGGTAGCCATGTAAGTCCTGTGGAGAAACTGAAATTATAAGTCAAATTTTCATGGCAGAGCCAGTTGAGCAGACATGTTACCAAATTTATGTTGTAGTTTGATTATACATCTAGTCATGAGGGGCAGGTGGTAGCACTGTGGTAGAACGTTTGGACTTCGGAGCCAATGGTCTTGAGTTTAAATCCTGCCCTGGGGGGCCCGGCATCAATGTTCGCGAAAGTTGCCTTTCTGACACGATATTGATAGGATGCACTGTCTATAAAGTTGCAATACAGATAATCATCCTTCATCTGTCAGTACCAGCCAGTGCTCGCAGGTTTACTGCATCATTCAGCGCTACGGTTGTTGTGGGTTTTTTCCTGCCCTAAACTGACAGTGACAAGTTGTTATATTGGTGAAATATTCTAGAAAGCGACTCTAAAACCCAATACAAATAAATACATCTAGTCACTGTCCGACATTCCTAGTGATTGCATGTTGCTCACTTCTCTCTGCATCACATTTTGTGCTAACACCTCAGGTCAACAGACCATGAAAATTTGACTAACTGTGTCTTCTCTTGTTCTATGTTACATTCGTTCTGTTGTTCCTACTAACCTATTCAATTTTCTCGCATTAACATTTATTATTTTTCCTGACCATCTAACCATCTAAATAGTTGGGGTCCTGGGGGGTCATTTGAAAATCTGCTATTTTAACAGTATCTGTGTGGCCCCTGAAAATGACAGATTTTACCACCATTTACATTGGGCCTATGGTAAATGAACCCCTGATTATTTTCTGAATTTCGAACACTGCAAATTGTTGGCGATAAAAAAAATAAAATCTGATTAGCTTTCTGTTCAGTTTTATGATAAGGTATGCCATCAAATAAGTTTGTAAATTTTCACTCCTTTATGAAAAGGAAAATTAAGTCAGTCTTGAAAAAACTGTTACTGATCTTTAGATGCATTTGGAGGAAATAGTGAAAGGGATATAACTCATGTCGACTAGGAAAAACATGTTTGACATTAATGTTGCATCAGACAAATGTTATTTTTAGTCAGTCTACTTAAGCATTAAATTCTATAGCATTCTAATTAAATAGATATCCAAAACAGTTAATTGTTGAAAAAAATTCTATCCAAACTAAATTTATTTTTAAAAAAATGAAGTGAAGTATAATCACCCAAACACTGGTTTTCCTTATTCTTTGTATTATTAAATAATCAGATTAATCATTTTAGCAAGAGGAATTTCCAGAATTAAAATGGCATCATAGTTTTATCGTTTTTGCTAAAACCTTCATGAAAATAGTAAGTTAAAGTTTACTGTGTAAAGTTCATTGGATGATTGTCTTTGTGCATATTGCTGTCGTGTCTGTAAGCAATATTTTATTGAAGCTTCATATACTCTGCCTGCCTTATGTTGATTGAATTAATATATATATATATATACCATGCACAATTGATATTAATGTTGATAATATATATCAGAATGTGCATTAAACAATAACAACAGTCCAGCTGTGCTGTTAGTGAAAGATTCTTTAAACAGACACAAACCCCTATTCACTCACTCAACTAAGCTTAGTTGTTTATATTATTTGTGAGCCTACACTTTGTATTTAAAAAATGTGTGCATACGTTCCCATGGTAACTTTTGTGTCTAGATAGATGGATGCAGAGGAAGCGTTGTACATCTTCAGTTATCGGAGACTTGTGGTCTAACAATTATTGTAGTGTTATTTGATTCCTATGATTGCAAGATGGGGATTTTATGTTTGTCATTCAAATGAAGGCTCTGTTCTTTTCTGTCTTCCTGTCGTTGTCAGGTGGAGGTTCCCAATGAGTATATGTCCACAAAAGTGATTGCCGATATTTAATGGGGCAAGAATGAAGTTAGTGGGGCATTAATTGTGGATAATGACAATATGATTACGGGGTATATTGTATAATTTGCATCTGAAGGAAAGTGTACATGTACATGTATCAACATTGGATAACCAATACCATGCAATTCTTCACACTAATTAAGTAATTAAAAAAATATATTTGAAAATCATGTTCTCTGATTATTAAATCTTACCTTTATCATCATGATAACATGTATGTCATATTAAAACAGTACACATTGAAAATATACTATATTTGTTACAAGCTAGAACTAAAATGCTACCAAAATATCTTGCATCAAACGTTCGTCACAAATGGATGAAAGATTCCTGCAGCGACGTTAATCTCCATAATCACTCATTTGCATCAAATTTGTTACTGTTACGCTAAAGAGTTCATAGATATTATCATCCATCATATGTTTTCTTTCATTATGTTTTCCAGAGAGACGATCTAGTCAGAACATGATGTACTGCTGCAACTACTGTCCATACATGAGCGAGAGTCTGTATCAGTACCGCCTGCATCTGGTGGAGCACGGGACCTTCAAACACCTCAAGACCGACATCAGCACCGACTCGCCGCTCAAGTGTGGCTTCTGTCCGTACGTAGCCACCGATCAGGCCGACTTCAGCACGCACATACAGACCCACTTTGAGAACCGGTCCTACAAATGTGCACACTGCAGCTACAGTGCATACACTCGTGCCCACGTCCGCTACCACTGCGGGAACCAACACCCGGACCTGAAACAGGATGTCATCGACCTGACCTCGGCGGCCAGCTACGTGGAGTACTTGAAATCGGAAAAGACCAATCTTCCGAAGTTGGTGGATTTGGATCCAAGGGTGGTCCTGAGAGATATCAAGTTCATGAACCAGTATGACCTGGAGGAGCTGATGACAAACGAGCTGAAGAAAGGTCTGAGGTATGCTAGGTACGGGGAGGATGGACTGCTTGACGAGAGTTTCGAGGACGAGGAAAGTCAAATGCAGGATCCGGCAGCAGAAGCAGAGGAAGGGATGTCTGTAAGAGTGAAGACAGAAGCTTCAGCTGACCAGACCTCGAGTGATGACATAATTGCTGCGGTAGATAACTCGGGAGAAGTGACCCAGGAGACCTTCTCTGGGGTTAAGGTCAAGAAGGAAGCTTGTGAAGCTTCTGATGCTTCTCGGGATGAAGTTGAGACATCTGCTTCAAGTGTCCCAGATGAAGGAAATCATCCAGGAGTGGTGTCCTCCAGCATTGGAGATCCCGAGGGCGGGGAAGGTGATCATTTTGACATGGCCGAGGTCTCTGCTTTCGCTGATGCCGATTCTCTGGGACATCATGCAGGTGCATCCGCGGATGTTCCTAACTCCTCTGATATTGCTTCAGGCGATTTGGTGGACACCAAATTGGATACCTGTGGTATTTTGAATGGGGATAGTTCTGTCATCGATGAAGTAGACAGTAACATGGCGAAAAAATCTGAAGCGTCAGTGCTTCCTAAACCGATGCCTGCTGCTATTGAAAAAGAGAAAATTCCTGAGAACAATGAGAAGGTGAAGAAAGATGAGACTGCAAATGTCTTTGATACTCTGACCAGCTGGCTTGGCTTAAAGTAAACATCCACTCAACATGGACCCTTGTTTAGCAATGTCCATCACATTTTGGAATAGGTAATCATGAAAAGTAATTTATACGCATCTTAGATTTTTTTTTAACATGAATACACTTGCAAAATGAGCTCTTTAAGTCATGCAAAGGTTAACTATTTGTGTTGTTTAATGTTGCTGTAATTGATTTGCATTCTTTGTTGCTGTGTTACAGTTAAATACATTTTGAAGTTTGAGTGCATTTTAGTCATCTCATGTCAATTGGAATCTTCGTACCATTCCGTAGTGTTGGTATCAAATTATGTAAACCCCAAGTCAAATGTCTATGATTGGCTATATTCCAATAACAGTAAGTTTTATCAAACTGCACCATTTGTACATTGATTCCCTGTTGCACAATTGACATATTGCAACCTTCAATCTCCCAGTTACTGACAGTACTCATTGACCAATCAGAATGTAGTTAGTCTTGAAATTGGGTGTGATTTCATTTGCCACTCGGGAAACGGATATAACGAAGTGTTTAGAGCCAGAACACCTGATCTCGAAAATTTGTGAAAATTAATTTATGACAAATGAAATATTGTTAATCACCGAACTGCTATTGAGCAAAATAGTTTTTCTATTTTTAGTTGCTTTCCAAAGTTTCAATTGCAATATACTCAGATTGGGGTACTGGTGTTCTGGTTCTAAACCCTCATTTTATAAATGCCATCAGGAATGGTCTGGTTCAATGTTATTGGCTGTTGGAATGCGTGTGAAACTCCACGAACATTTCACTGGCTTTGAAATTAAACTCCATAATCACTCTCACTGGCTTTGCGATATGTTAGTTGGCCTTTTTTTTCCCTTTTAAATCACTGCTGGATTGTTGTCATCACCATATCAATTTATTTATTTCCAATGTTATTTTTTTTGATGACATTTGTGATTGTTTCATACCTTATCTTTACGGTATCCAGTGCCTTTCATGTCCTCTGTCACCCACCCTAAATAATGAATCAATTTAGAAATCCAAGAATAAAACATGGTTTCTTCATACATGTATTTGTTACCAACAACACTCCATAGCATAATTTGGTAATTAAATGAGTCTTACGTGTAAAGCATATGTCCAATGTATAGGGGCAAGTTAAGTTAAATGCACTGTGGACAACCTATTTTTTTTAACACATATAGCACCTTTGGTGCCTTTGCAACTTACCCAGACTAGTACTGTGGTCAAGTAACTCAAGATGTTAGTCTGGAGTATTGTAAGGTGAAGTTCTGTTCAACTTTAGCACCACCCTATTGCGTAATATGAGAAACGTGTCAGATATGCTCATGTCCTGCATCATCAGTCTTGCTGGTCAACTTTCAAGGAACTCTAAACCTGATTGTTGCACCTGATTATTTACACAATGACCTTTGAAGCGACACATTTCAATTGTATTCTTGTACACTAACTTAATTTGTCGATACAAGGTATACTGTTTACCAGATAGGGTAAATAGTTTATTATTTTAAATGTTTTGTTTGTTTGTAGGTTCATTACAAGTTGTGGACCAGAATTTTTTTAATTTTTTTTTTTTGTCAAGGTACTTTCAGAACAATTCAACAGAAACTTGATTGATATATTATTGCAATACCATGATGCATATACATTGCCAAGATCATATCATGATACCAGTTGTTAATTTGTTACTTCTTGTTTGTAAATATTGAATAAATCAACAAGAAATATTGCTTTACGTGTTACTGTTGTATTTCAATGGCATGTGCTGAAGGATTTCAATAGATTACAAATGCACAATGTGAAACAGATGGAGGACAATCTGGCCGTGGAGGGCAGTCTTATGCTCAGATAGCTTTCTTGAATAAGACAACAGAACCCGTGGTGTGGCGCCCTCGGCAAGCAACACATTTGGGGAACGCCTCTGGTCAGTAGGACGGCGTAACCTTCTAGCGCCTTGAATGGCAGCTTGGGTTGTTTACTCCCCAGAAAGTTGAGAAGGAAATGAAGGCACACCAATACAGGATATACATTTGGAACATATTGGCAATACAATTGTATCTAGGGTACTTGTGATTTTTTTCTGGAATTTATATTGAGCAAGGTTGGAAATAATCAGCTGATAATAGAATGCTAGAATTACTGCATATTTACGTATCTTTGTTAGGCATGTGATATTTGACAGGCATAAACAGATTTGTCATAGAAATATCTGCATGTGCAGCAAAGAGAACATTATTTAGGCATACCAGTTAACAGTTGGGATGGCCAGGTGTCACATCATCAGGTTCAACTTTAAAACTAAAGCAACAAATTTAGCCATCAACAACTTGTTCTTGCAATTATTTTGTGTACTTTCCATCAACATTTCTTTCTTTCTTTCTTTCAACGTCATCAATTATTACAATGCCACCATCTGATTTTGATGACAATACCCCAGGGTATCCTTCCATGAAACCTATCCACCAATAGACCATAGCTCTCTCTTTGCTGATAGCTAATGCACTGCTAAGAGAACGCTATGGTCTCTTTGTGAAAGGATACCCTGGACCCAAAACTTCAAGCAAATTCTGAACATTTCTCAACTATAGGTCTCCATTATGGTAGCGATCTATCATTACAGAGTTGTTACACTGCAATGCCATTATGTTGTGTGCTTTCCATTAACATATTTCTTTCAACGTCATCATTTGGATACTTTCTGTCATCAATTATTATAATGTCATTTTGATGACTATACTCCAGGCTCCAGAATTTCCAGCAGCTTTTGAAAGATTTCTCAAATTCCACAGATGGAAATTGATGCTTAATTCCTTTTGGGACATCATGTAATTTGGCAACAAAAGATGGTTGTGTGTGTGCGTGTGTGTGTGTGAGACAGTGAGAATCTTATTTATACAGATCTACACATTTTCAATTCAGCAACAACTTGACCTGTGTTCTAGCCAGCTGGATGTGTGTATTGGCCAGCTGTCCAATATTGAATGCGAGTTGTAGCCAGCTGGATGTGTGTTCTAGTCGGCTAGCAGCATCACTTTTGACTGCAGCATCAGTTGAAGCCTTCAGCCTAGAAGTGGAACAGACAACAGAGTCGTGGGAACATTTGCTTGACTTACCTCTAGTTTATTTCACATGTACAGATAATCAACATAACAGTAGAGACCGTAGAGAGAGTGACACATCGGAGAGTGACACATCAGAGTGACACATCGGAGAGCGACGTGTCACTTGGTAACTGCTACACAGACACAAAGTTCTCAAACATCACTGTAAGGGTAGCATCCCTATACTTCGTATATATATTTTACACAGGAAGTTCACATACTCTGCCGTAGAGAAACACGCGTCAATGTGCTCACCACTCTCTTCACATATACTGGTGGAGTGAATACGGGCCGACCCGAAACATAAGTCAGGCTGACCCGAAACATAGTCAGGCTGACCCGAAGCATGGTCTTGTGGATAGGAAATACCAGTTTTGTTTGTAGTTCACGAGTGGGACATAGGGAAGGGGGAATGGGAGGTAAGGGGTGGGGAGGAGGGGAGATGAAAATGTGGTGACAAGTCAGACACCACTTCACAATGAGTTATCTGCCCTTGAAACAACATACATGAAAATTTGTTTGCACGTAACTTTCTCCAATACATACACATCCATTCACTCACAAAATGCTCAGATGCTATATAGTAAAAGAATGTCGTCACATAGTTCTTTAGTTGTTATGCTCCTTGTCTTTGGGTATGCTTCTTGCATTAGCAATCAAGTATATCACAAGTGTATGGCTTACGTTAATAACATGACTAGCAAGTAAATATCTGCTTTACATGATCGGGGCTTAATTTGGAAAAGGTGATTCCTCCATTGTATTTCATACATCAAAAGTCATTTTATGATTTAAAAAATAACAAACGAGCGGAAATAACACTTAGAGAAAATATTGAGCAGCTTGTGACATTCAGGAATACGAAGGTTTGCCATAGTCCTGCAATTCCTTAACCATATGACAAACTTTGTGAGGTAAATCTAAACATGTGATTAATTTTGGCAGATATAAGAAAAACAAAATGACTTCTGAAACATGACGCACATGGTAACATCTTTTCCCCATCCCACCGATGATGAATAAACTAAAACAAGTACTAACTCTTAAAATCTTCTCGATGAAAATACTGTACAAGCATTTTGATTATAAACAACAAAATTAAGACATCCATACTCATTAATCAAAACTATACATGATTTATATATATATAAATCTGAGATTCTATAGATGGGCAAATAAATAAATAAATAAAATTAAATAAATAAATAAACTTAGTATAAAACTAGGATAAAGATCGGTGAATACTCTTCAGATGAATATTGCACATCAAGGACTAGGAGTAGCAAGTTTAGGGACTGTGTCAAAAGAATAAGTCGTATTTCCAACCACAGCACATTTCCCTGATACAAAAGTAACAGATCTACCAGTAGAATGCTGAAACTGTGTGAAGAGTATTTAGGTAAGCTTTCATTATATGATCAGCAGAAACAGTTCTGAAACTTTCGACACAGCTCCCAATTTCTAACCTTTCTCTTGCGATATATTTACCGAGAGCTACGTAACATCAGTATATATACTGTATATATAGATATAAACAACAAAAAATCTATTATAGCATGAACTAACTGGCAAAATTATTCTTAGAACATGGAGTAACATAGCAAGCAAACCGTGCTATACTCTCAAAGAAAAGATGAAATGTATATATATCACATAATATACCTTGACAACACTGAATCGAAAGATAAAGATTTCTCTCTCTTTGGTTGCCAAGTCACGTAACAAATGTGTAAACTTTTTAAACAACGCTCACTGCCATTTCATTGAGTTGATCAGCTTGATGTAGAGGTACATGTATTTATATGGGTGTTAGTATAATTTATCCAAATGTTTTGGCAAGCCAAATTCATTTCATAATATAGAAAGGCCATATACATCATACTTATTTGATTCCCTGGTTTATGGATCAGCTGATTCAAGTTTTTCTATTTTGGGAAATAAAAACAATTATCTTTATTACTGGTATATTCTGTTGATAGTGTACCAGTTCTTAGAAAATAATAATAAATGGTGAAGGAACAATTAATGAGAACCATCATTGAACACAAACAAGGAAATGTATACTCATTACTCAAGAACCTGTAAAACGACAGGCAAAGGTTGACACAAAGTCGAAGCCATTTGAGTTATTACTGGTAAACATGTACCGGGCATAACAAAAGTCTAATTTATTCTGAAAATAATTGTCAATTCAAATCTGTAGAATTTATGTATACCAGTGGTCATAACAATCATATTGATCAATTACCTTTATTTTTCGTCAATTCATAATCTTCCTATCACAGTTATTTTTTTTATATTAGATCCAACCAACTGGTCAAAATATCAAATTATATTTATTTTTGACTCCACCCCACCAACCCTAGGGCCAAAAATTGGTAAACCAAGGAATCAAATAACTATGGCCAAACACAAATTGATAATTATACATCAAACAACATTGCCTAGTAGATGATCAAAATTAAATCACCTCAAATCTGTCCATATTGAAATTTGCTGGTGTGTCTTTCATTTCCATGAAAGTTATTACCGTAGTTAAGCTGAACTGTAAGGTGGATCAGAAGCATAAATTATTTTAAAAATTAATATCAGATTTAACTAAAATACAAATAGAAATATAGGCCTGAAGTTAAGATAATGCTTAATTAATGTCACAGTGAAATAAAAACCTAAAATAGCATATATATAGTGTGGTATTCAATTCAACATCATATCATTACACAGATGATTTACAGATCATCCTAAAACTGAAGAAACGACAATGGAAAACTGATTTGGGTTTTGTCACCATCTTCCATTAACTTTGCAATTGAAATTTTAATACATTCTTTAAATGCTGCAAACTATGTAATAGGATGTAGATCCAAACAATACAAAATTTCAATACGTGCTCAAAAGACATGTGAAAACAATTTAAAAGAAGTTTTCAATTAAAGGTACTTCAAGTTGTAAAAATAAGGTGTTGTTTAATGTATGTAGATTTTGATAAAGGGTACTGTTACAGAATATTGTAGAATAAATAAGAATTTCATTTGCTCAATAGTTTTTCTGTTTAGATTTTATATACTGAATCAACTATGTTCAACTTTCTATGTACATTTACTGTAGCAAAAACCTGGCCACAACATTAAAAAGGTATAATAAATTAACACAGCCTATAGTAATCATGATGTAATGAATTGTATACTATATAGTGAAAAACAAATTGACCAAATATGCCAAAGTGCACAACCTCATTGTAACTACATGTTCATAAATAATGATCTCAAAATGATTGCACACTACCTCAGTAACCTTGGCGTTATCAGATGAGAGCTATTCAGATTGTCACGTTTTTGTCTAGAACTTTTGTAAAAGCAATATTATAAATGATACTTGTATAACAGATAATTTAGCAGAGTATATGCCATATAATAATACTATATCCATGAATTCAATCACATAAAGAAATATTCTCATCTTTAAAAGCATGAAGATGGCATTGATTGATGCTTCACACATATTGAATCTGTGTTTTTTTAATTATTTTTTTACAAGGACTAGCATGGAAGGCTAGGGGGGTCGTCTCAAAAGTTTTAGTCTGTGAACACACTGGTACTTTAGTTATCAAATTACTCTTTTTTCCAAGTTGAGTTCAAATTGACCTGCCACAAGACTATGCCCTCTTGAAATTACTCTCGATCTTTTCAACATGTTGGGCAAACATACAGGATGTTCCTTCGTGACATCTGCCATTCACATCAGCCATATCTCATCATAGTATTTATACCTGAACACGACGTTGTTATTTGTTTTGACTGTTTTACCAAGATCAATTTATGTTTGTCAGACATTTCTAGAATGGAAAATAGTCACATCTAACTAATAACAGCTGTGTTTTGATTGGTCAACTGGTCCTGTCACTCACTTTGGTGATTGGCAGCTCGCAATATAGGTTAATTGTAGACAATGAGATGTGGGATCTTAAAAAACAGACTGCTTTCATAAAATCGGACTAGAATTGACCAGGGCTGCTGACAATGGCTGTCATCTGCTCACTGTATGTACCCTACATTGATTTTGATAGTCCATCCTATGTGAGAGTGAATTTTTACCACTGCAGATCACAACACGCGAAATTCTCAACATAGATGTCAGCAAAATTATTCCAAGACCATTACATCACTTCACCTTATTGTATAAATACATTGTAGTCTTTCTAATTGATCTCAGTGATATGCCAAAAAAATCAAAGATACTTCAAGACATGGCAATCATGTGGGAAAAAAACCAGGAAGGGAGGTAACTCGAAACATTAACCTTCCACGATACGATTCCAGTTGAGCAAGTTAACGAGGTGAGAGAGATCAAAAGAACGTAAGTCTAAACCCATAAAACATTCATACACAAAGCTAGGTTAACAATATGAATCGCCTAACAATTTGAAAAAAATAATAATATCATCTCCATTTATCTTAACGATAATGTACAGATCTATTGAAAGAAAATACAAATTAAATCAATTATTTGAGTTTCAGTAGCAAAACAAAGATTGAATTGATCATATCCCTATAAATACCCTTGAATCCACTGGCTAGACTGCAATGCATTTCACAAATAGAATTGCACAACTCAGAAATTATTTACTTGGGAGGCAGAAAAATCATAGATATTACGAGATACCCTTAAAAGTAGGTCCATCTAGATTCACAACACTATTTCAAGGTCATTTCTCGGAAGTAAAAAAACTAAAACTGTGAAAACAGGACATACTGTATATAAAGATTACATGTACCGGTACTATAAATTACATTTTAATAAAGCCAAACGAATAACAATTAAAAAAACAACTTTAAATATTGAAAATATCTCTTTTTGCTATCCTGATTAAGTTTACCATTATTGATTCAATTAATATTTCCTTGGTCCCAGAGACGCTATCTAAAACAAACTTGAAAGAAAAAAATAACCCCCCCAAAAAACAACACACTTCCCATACATACTTGAACAATGGGGGGGAGTGGGAGGGGGTAGAGGTGGGGGGTGGGGGGTTGGGGAAGGAGGGAAAACATGAACACAATTATCGCGTAGCTTTGAGAGAGAAAAAAAAAATTAATTAAATAAAACAAAAGAATAAAGCACCTCCGAATTTGACAAGAGGAGAAAAACATGCAAGATAAGAGCACCTAATTTAATCATTGGGTACATAACACAAGTGAAACGATTTGGAATACCAGTAGGCCATACTCAGCTATATATAACTAATTTAATACTATAGGATACCCCAAATAACAAGATATATATATGTATATATAATATATGGTCTCTGAATGCAATCTCAATCACATACACAAGCACATAATGAGATCTCATCATCAAATAATTTGTGCAAGTTATAACACGTATCCAACTTGCAAAAATCTTCTCGGTGCACAAAGAGCAAGCACTCGAATTTGTTGATATACAATGGACTGAAATATAACTTGTTTTCATGTACTATAAAACAACCATGTGAATAAACATGAATGCAAATAAATTAAGATGGATAGAAAAAAAAAATAACAAAAAATAAATAAAAGAAAATAATAAAAAAGATTACATGGCGATGACAATATGCATGGATGAATTGAATTGATTTGTGTGACAGAGAAAATCCTTCAAGTCTTGAGATGTCAGTATGTACAGGCATACAGAAAATGACATTAAAAATACAGACAGATGAGTCAACACATAAAGTGCATTTGGGCCAGTCTTGCGACACACTATACACATAGGGAGAACTAAATACACTTCTGAGCATAATAATAATATTTATATATGTATATATATATTTATATATATAAGTATATGTATAATAATGTGAGTGAGACAATAAAAATTGAAGCATTTAAGACTGAAAATATCTTTGACAACTTCGTTCACGTAACATGATATTAACTCAAAGAAATGTGATATAGTGAACCCATCCCCTTGTCTTTCGTCAGGGTAATTCAAATGTTTGTGATTTTTCTTCATCTCTCCTGCAATACAAATGGATCATTCTTCTAACAAATTTGGCTTCATACAGCAGTCAAAGACAGTTACTGCAAGAATCTATGTGAAGTTCAAAGTTTGTAAACTTTAGTAACTTGTTCCTACTTTTAACTAATCGCAAGTTTGATAATCAAAACCTACAAGCTAAGCAGAGTCAATTTACATGCAAATATTTAAAACATTTAATCCTAAGGTTCAATATATCTGATAATCCACAATAAGACCCAAAAGCCACATAGTTATATATAATAAATGACAAGAAATGCATTTCGGATTCCAGGATTTGGGATGCATGTATAAATTCTGATGTTTTCGCTTGGCAGTATTTCTCCATTAAAATTTGAATCACGACTTACTTTTGTTTTGATATTTATTGTCTAGTGAACACTTGTTTTACATTATTTTGATTATTCATTTTTTTTTTATTCACAATGGTACCATTTATCTTCAATACATAATTTTTACTATCAGTTCAAGAAAATTCAACGTATTGTTTTTATCATTATATGAAAATTTAAGAAGCTACCGCCCAAATACTTGTTCAGAGAAATTTTATATATGACCGACAAAAAATCTGTAATAAAACTAGTTGCTTCCCTTCCAAAATAAAATTACCTCCCCTGTAAGGTTCTGGGTTAACATATCCTTTACTTTCCTTGCACACATTGTAAATTTGCGACAGTTTTGAATTGCTCATTTGGCTTATACTGGTAGTCACTATGCATCTTTATAGTTAGGTAATTGTAATTTTCAAATTTCAAGCTAATAATTATTTATGGTGTTTAGTTCATTTAGGGTTTTGTTATTAAAAAGCTTACATACAGTATTAATCTTTTTTTTCTCTGAAAAGTTACTTAGTACTTGAAATGACTGATTCTGTCTATTGTCACATTTACTGTGAACAGAAAGCAGCCATTTTAAGTAATTTACTTTTTATTTTGATGTTATGCTTGGGTAAAAATGGTGTTAAAAATATGCATAGAATTCCGGTCTGAATCCAAGAGCGACACGTGACAGCTAAATGTAAAAACACATTTAAAAGGTTAAAATGACAGATGGCAAATTTCATCTGACTACAGCTACACAAATCTAGGAAAACCCATTCGCCTTCATATGCCTGTATCACGGTTGAAAGTTCCATGTACAGTAACAGCCAATCAGAAGCTACTTTAGCTTTTGCTGCAGCTCTGTAGTTTTTAAACCAGGGTACGTTTCCATCCGATTCTTGAGGTACGCATTTTCGGCTAATATGTGGGGCATTGGCAGTATCACAGTTTGATTGTCAAACAGTCAAACGTATATCTCGAGTCTGTTTTAAATCCCCCGTGCGTGGAACACAACACCCCAGAAGCCTTGGTAGCTGGTTGGCAGGTCTTAAAATTCAAGTCTGGCACTATCACAAGAACACAGAACAAAAACTCGTAGAGGAGAAGGTGCTGCTGTCGCCTAAGTGGGAGAGCAAAGAGACTAGCCCAGATCTTGAATATCCTGCTAGAGTCCCAACCGACACAAAAGAAAAATCCGTCACCCATTTTTTTCCCAGCCAGAGAGTACCAGTTGTAACACATATCTTTCATTTCATTTTTTGTTTTATTTTTTTTATCAGTCGACACCAAACTCCAGCACCTAAGGTCTCGTCATGTCAGACCGGTTCACGAGAGTTGTCTCCCTTTGTCTGTGTGTGTCCGCAGCAACCGAACTGTTTTGTCATCAGCCATTAGTCTTCAAGCTTCTCACTATTGCAGCTACTTTTGGCATAATGTATATGTACATAGTTACATACACAGCCTCCCAACTGGCTAATCTGAAAGTCCAAGCAGAGGCACAGATGTTAGAAAATGGAATCGGTCAAAATTCAGGCTGAAAGAGAGATAACCAAACATTAATTTGTTCATATATAGCATTCAACACAAGAATTATTTTAAAACATTCCGTTGCATAACCTTATGGCCAGGCGTGTATATACAGCTAAAATATTTTAAAGAGAGGAAAGTATCGGTGAGTGATTATGGAGTTTAACGTCGCTGTGGGAATCTTTCACACATTTGCGACAAATAAAGTATCAGAAATGCACATTAAAATAATTATTTTAATCCATTCAACTCCATTTGTGGTTGTATTTAAGCCCAGAACTCGTACTACATGTAAGCCCAAATCATATGGTGAACAGGTCTGTGAGACAAGAGACGAGCAAGTGCTGCGACTACTGACAGTGTTAAAGAGGGCCACTCTCCTCACTGGGAGACTGGGGCTTGAGAGGTTCGTTCTCGGGGAAGAAGATGCTGGGCTCCGTGTTCCGCCTCTTTATCTTGTTCTTGCTTTTCTTTAGCATAGTGGCCTGTAACACGTACAAATACATTCCAGTGTTAGTCTGTAGATTTATGTGGGCAGTAACAAAACATTTTCAAAATAATCACAGGTTAATTCATGATAATTCTGACTGAAATAACTGGTATCGTCCATTTCCTGACAAATTTAGACTAAAATGCCCCCCATTTTCTAGGTGATTTCTGATAATGGAACAAAAACTGAACAATCTGAGTTCCAGATAATTTTTCACAAACTAAATGGACTGAAATGAGTGCAGATAATTTTTGAGGGGGGAAATATCAACCAACTGAATTTACTATGCACTGTTTCCTGGATAAATTCTAGAAAACCTCAGACAAATGGAATGGAGATGCAGATGATAATATCTGACAAACAGAACAGAGACGATCTGTGACAAACAGAACAGAGATGCAGATGATCTCTGACAAACAGAACGGAGATGGAGACGGAGGTTGTCTCACCTTGAGTGCGGATCTGAGGACCACCACTTGTCCGGCGGGCTGGATCCACGGCTCTCCATCCACTTGGACCGGGATGTCCGTGTGTAGTGTGATACGTAGCTGCAGACAGACAGTTGTCAGTAGCAAGCTAATTGAGTGTTGCATGGATTATTTATTCACTCTCACAATGCTAAAGGTACTTGCATCACTAGTTATGCATATGCAAAATCATCTATTTACCGACTATGGTGCATGTACCCACAACCCTATGCTCACAACCCTATTTCTCTTAATCCCCTGCATACTAATCACAATACCCGCATCCAGCCTTCTACTCACAAACACATGGATAAACATCAGAGCACACTTCAACCGAAGGAAATGTAATGTACTTAGAATGCTACTTATATACTCATCTTGCTACCTATATGCTCACTACCATGACAGTGTACATTAATCCGCCCTGTGCCATCTAAGTACCCACAACCCTACCCATACACTCTACACTCACACAACCTACCCCTCCCTCCACCCCACCCAAGGCTGTGGTACTCACATGTCCGCCCTGTGATATCCGCATGCCGGTGCGCAGTCCGCTGTGGATCTGTCCCATGTGCACCACACCCGTGACGCCGACCACCTCCAGCATGCCGTCATAGTGGGTGGGTTTCCCGAACGTGTCCTCCTTCTCAGGACCCCAGGGGTTGGATCCCGATGCCCAGCTGAGGATGTTCAGAATGATGATGCCCTCCACCTGGTTGGCAATAAAACATTTCATTTATTAAATCCGCTCCTGTTTGTTTACACAAGTACATGTAGTATTTTTTTAAAGATGCTTTCAAGATTATTTCACTTATACAGTGCCCCCTTGATATAAGGCTGTTCGATACAGAGCAGATTCGGATATAAGGCTGGGTCAGATGTGGACCCCATTTTTATTTTTTGTT
>JAUTBQ010173357.1:0-11563 GCA_032361185.1 Lepetodrilus ovalis | reverse complement strand
CAGAAAGGTAGACCGAGTACTGACATCGCATATACGATCAGGACAGAAGTCAGAAAGGTAGACCGAGAACTGACATCGCATATACAATCAGGACAGAAGTCAGAAAGGTAAAGTTGGTAAAGATTAATCCCAGGGAGTAGTGTTCCAGTAAGCACGGAACAGCGGAAGTAGAAGTAGAAAAAAAATAGGTTCCGTTCTAGTCCGGCGATATACCACAGCACGACAAACCGCCGTTGCCACCATAGCGACCACGTGCACTGTCCACTCACTGCAGTCCATCTCGTCTGAGCCGTCGGTGCAGTCCCGGTCGCCGTCGCAGTACCACACAGTCTCTATGCAGAGGCCGTCACTGGCACAGTGGAACTCGTGGAGGTCGCACTTCTTCTTTCCTGTGGAGACGGAGGTCAAGGTTAAAGTCACGGCGGAGAACAACCTATTGAAACCACGACCATTGCTTGGTTGGTTGGTTGTCCCGGATTGTGTTTTAGAGATGTTGTCAAGATTATTTAACGCATATTAGCACGGCTATAGAACGTTTTGTATGCACATGCAGCTTGAACAAGGCCGGATTTCCACCGAGTGCTAACACACTGAACATCACGCCACAAAACAGCATAGTCAGACGTAATATTAACTTACTCCGAGCTGACCATTCCTGGCTGTAACCCTTTAATGATCATAGTCGATACTCTGACCACCATCATTGATAACAATACTGATAATAATAAATAATAATAAATGAAAACTAATAATGATGATAATAATAATAATAATAATAATAATAAAATAATAATAATAATAATAGCAGCAATTATTATATCGTGCCAAATTTATGCAATTGCCTACTTAACAGTAAATTACTGTTTTAAAAAGTAGACAATGTAAATGGGACGTGTTTCAGAGGAGTCGCCGAGAAAGAACAATACAAAACTATAGATCTTCAAAGACAGCTTGTATAATGTTCCACAGATTATCTGAGAATGAGCGAGAGAGTGAATATAATGTAGAAACGTCGCTGCGGGAATCTTCCACCCATTTGCGACGTTGTGTATCTGCGAAGACTCTGCACTGGGTGAATTGTTCTTAAATATTGAGGATAGACCGAGATGGGCCCGGACATATTGGCTCTCCTTACCGCAGTCTTCCTCGTCGCTACCATCGCCACAGTCGTCGTCGCCGTCACAGAAGTATTCGTGCGAGATGCACTTCCGGTTGTTACACTTGAACTGGTTTGACCCACTACAGTCAGTGGCTGAGGATTAAAATTAGAAACAATAATGGCTAACGTAATTAAAATTGAATCTTTGGATAGGTTAGTAAGGTTACATTTCGGAACCTCACCAATAAGTACTTCTGCATGTTCAGATCTTAGCGGAAACGAACCAATGTGTAATAAAACAAATTTAGCTTGTAAAGAATTAAAGCTACCTTTCGTTAGGACACCAGATCGAATAAGTCTAGACATATACGCATTTTTCAAGAATATTAGCTGAGCATGCCCAAGGTCACGATTGTTGGTAGTACATGAAATATCGTCGCCTAATTGATAAGATAACTTAAATACACCGAATATGTATCATAACCATAAGGAGAATACTACACGTAGACTACTTTTTATTATATAACAAGACATACTCATATTGCCGAGATTAGTATATTTGATATGCGTCTATTTTTTAATTGTCTTGACATTATTGTGAATCGTACCCATACACGCGCGCACACACAAACACGCACCGACACACACATACACACACGCACCGACACACACATACACACACGCACGCACCGACACACACACACGCACCGACACACATACGCACACACACACACGCACAAACACACATGTAAAGAATACGCACGACAGTCGACCTCGTCGGTGCTGTCATCGCAGTCGTTCTCGGTGTCGCACCTGTACTGCTTGTCAATACACTGCATGTCCCGGCACTTGTATTCGCGGTCACTACAACCCGAGTCTGGAACCGGAAGTTGTGCAACAATCACGCGAGTGCCGGTATTTTGAGGAGGTAATTGTCCCGAGATGCATCCTCAAGCCCAGAGGTCAGGTTCCCGATCCACAGAGTTACGACCCGATCGTGGTGGGAAACATATCGTAAGACGGGTATGGAGACCGGCCACCACTTCCACCTTACGATAGGTTTACGATCAACAGTAAAGATGACTAAACATAGCTTTGTGGATATTCCCCTGTTCTACGATGTATATAGGCTGGTGCTTTCACGAAAGGCTCCAACGCTACGCGCTTCTACTCCGGGCGTAAATCGGGATATGATTACGAAACCTATTACGATTTCGTGCACAACTCAAAGTTTTGTTCTCAAATCCCCGCCAAATTTGAGATTGCGCATGAAATCGAACTAAAACATGTATTGTAATCTTAAGGCTAATATGTACTATACCAGGAAATATCGTAAACAGACTTACGCCTGGTCTATCGGTAGATCTCCGAACCTTTCCTGAAACAAATGTTTCACTAAATGGTTCGCGCCATGTCTATAGACTCTATACCATAGAAGGAAATGAGATAGATTTATATTTACGTCCAAACTACCGGTCCAAGCCTTTCGTCCAGGCAGGTCACCGAGTGATTATGGAGTTTAACGTCGCTGCGGAAAGCTTTCACCCATTTGCGACGACATGCAGGTCAGTGCTATACAATAATGTACGTACAAGGAGCCATTCGACCTGTTTATCTGAGGATGCCCTGATCAAGTCATTTTGCAAAGGAAGATTAAAGGCATATCACATATTTATGGTGCGTTTTGTTTTCTTAGCCACAACTGCAAACTGCAAAGTACATTCACTTGACATACATAAAATCATGCTTGTACAAAAACATTTCCACCGCTGTATGGTACACAGACATCCAATAAACAGATAAACAGTCTCAATCGAGTGTATTAATTATAGCGGTCGTCAACTTGAATGTCGACGTATTTTGTTTTGCTTCATTACATTAATGCAAGGGGACATTACTCAAAGTAGTACGACTATAATATAAATAACATGATTATGTTCTTTCATAAACGTGCATTATCATTATCATTATCATCATTATTAATTATTATTATTGTTATTGTTATTGTTATTATCTAAAGTACACTTGAGTGATTAGCTGATTATAATCATTGGATGGTGCTTGTATATGTGTAAGCAATTATTTACATAGCCTATAGGAAACTGTTGGCATTCTCTTGGCATATGAACTGCATACTTTCAGTTTCAGTCTGTCTCACATACTTATACAACCTATCACACATACATGTACTTACAGTCTGTCACAAACGCTCGGGCGACACCCAGAAATACAAATAGAACAACCAGCTTCGACATGTTTGGACGACTTATCTTACTGTCCCAAGCAGCGGCTGTTCAGTGACTGGGAACCAACTGTGTCATCAGTCATTGCACGAAGTTCTTGATTGTAGCATGCTTTAAAAAAAAAAAACAGAAAAAGTTTTGCCTGAATTCCCACCGAGGCTAGACGTATGTACGATGATTAAGCAACAACATTTTTTAACAGAAAAAAAGCATGATGTGGTACTTTAAAGGCATACTATCACAGATATTTATGGTTGTTTTGGACTAGTTCTTAGCCACAACTGCAAAGTACATTCATTCACTTGACATACGTAAAATCATGTTTATACTGCCAACATTTCCATCGCTGTGTGGTATACAAAATACCACTGCACTTCCGATAATATTAATCGAATGGGTTTTTTTTACTAGCGGTATTCAATATGTAGGCCCCTACTTTCGTTTTCCTCATTATATGCATACAAAGGGTCATAACTGGTTTACAATTTCCTGAAATTCAAAGTGGTAGGATTCGATTTCTTGGAATTCCTTCACAAATCAACTAATGCTTCGAAGACAAGATCATTAGTAGTCCGTCGCACTAATTATTATAAAATATGAAATTTGTTATAAATATCAAGTCTTGGGCAATAAGTATACCAGTAAGTAACAACTTTTGAGTGTCCAAATCAAACGTAGCCTAAATAATTTCAGACAGAAATTCGTTTGGCCATTATCTAGGACAATCAGCCGTGATAGTATGCCTTTAATGCAATAAGAAAGGTTATTCGTTTGGTTGTTGTTGTCGTTATTTTTGTTTGAAATGGTCCGTATTCCGAAAAGACATCCGTATCAACTCAGTTGCAGGACTACATACCATTTACTTTCTGTATTTTTTATCTCGCGATTTCTAAAAGCATACAATTAGAAGATGGTTTACGTATATAACGACAAACGAATTTATGTCAGACTGCTTACGTTTGATTTGTCAATTTTAATTAACCGTAGCTCTAATCTGATTAAATCATCTTGCTATAATTGGAACCTCTAACTGGCTAGATTGAATCCACCTATTATGTGGACCGACGAAATGTATTGTGTTGATATAAAATTGATGAAAAGTATCATAAATGAATGTTGTTTGTATTTATTAGTCAAATATAGTGCTACGCTCTCATTGAAATCATTAATTGTATGCCTACATGGAAAACAAAATTTTAAAAGAAGAAAGACATACGGAAAATGTAGCTCGTTTGGCTAATCTTGTTTAGACAAATGAATGGCAATGCTTTTAGGTAAAATATGTCAAATAAGAAGTAATATAGACCCGTATTTATATGTCTTTTAAGCCTCGGCAAGTCTAGAATCTAAACCGGTTTGTCGAAGAAAACGATTCGACCGGTAGATGGCGCAACGATGGGATTTTCCCCAAGTCTGAGAAAAGTTGCTCAACACGGCAGGTCTAATTTCAGACATAGCATCATGATTTAATATGCTGAAGTTGTTGGAGTGTCTTAATAAAAGTGTTACACATAGGCAGAGTTGTAATCAGCATTTTTGTGTAACATGCCAAAGGTTCGTTTGTGCGATCAACTTGGATACCGTAGACTAGTGTAGATCTAGTTGAAATCCTAGAATTTTAGAAAGTATTCACGCATATTGATCAAAGTGTTTTTTTTTTATTTTACTTTTGATTAATGTAAATTTATTCCTTTTGCATTGCAATAGACAACAATCTAATAGTTTTGCTTACTGTTAAAAGGAAAAAATATCACAGATCTTTATGATTGTTTTTGACTTGTTCTTACCACTGCAAATAGACAAAGTAGATTCGTCCCCATCATCATTGCTTCTGCTATTCGCTATATATAGAGATGAAAGTCCTCGCTAACAAAAACTGTCATGATATTTATTTGGACATTAACTCCGTGGCTAGATTAGCCAATGACACACTGAAAGTGAAATTTACTGTATAAGTAATTGTCATTGAACAAGCTGTTCCCGCTGCATATTATCCATGTCATAAAGATATTATAAAATGAGGCGTTTGTTTATGTTGCTGCTGCCACAATTTGCAATACGTGTTTCGGTGACTCTCAACTTTCCGAATGGTGACGATTAATTTGTATGCATGACGTCACACTGGATGATGTTTGTACGCATGCTCGGAAAGGATGTCGGCAGATAAAGTAAAAGATGATTTTTACGTGTTTTAAAAAAAAAAACGAACATTAGAAGTTTTAGAATGGGAAGTGAACAAACAAATATTAAGATAATGACAGTGGAATACAGTCACAGTGGCTACACACAAGTGCATTCAAAATGATCATTACTCATGTTACTTGAATAGTATTCCTGTAAGAGCATGCACAATGAAACTTATCGGGCGTTAGTGCTTTACCTAGAAAACGTATGCCAGAAATTCAACAAGATCACTTTTATATGTCAATATAGCTTAATGCATAAGGTGTGATAGACGTCTGGATTTCTGGACGAAACTGCAAAGTACATTCACTTGACATACATAAAAATAATGTTTGTACGGTACTTCCAAAAACCGTTCCACCACTGTATGGTAGACAATAGTCCACTGCAAAACCATGATAATATGAATCAAGTGTACAGAAAATCTGGGGAATTCCATCCAATTCTAAAAATAAACATAACCCATTTAGACACCCAATAGCTGTTCGATGAAAGAACACATTATTTAAGAAATTTCGTGTGTTTATTTATGTTCTTTATATCCTCGTAGCTTTTCAAATAGTTTTTTGCTACTGATAAAATTATCTTGTCTGTTTGTTGCAGATGTGAGGATATCGCTCGTAGAAAAAATAAAATGGACCTTTAACAGTTTTTGAAATTTGTGAGAACTTGAACCATGGGGAAGTTCTCCTTTAAAGATCGCCAGCAACGCGGCGAGGACTTCCTCCGTTTCTTAAAGACTGACAATGTCTCCATACACGGCATGCACAAGAAGGAGGCTCGCAACATCTACAACTCACGGTACAAGACGTACCTGTCGGCGCTGACGCCTGGCGAACAGATCCCCAGCTTCAGCAGCATCCTCCAGCCTCTCTACATCACCCGCACGCTGCACGTCATCGCTGACAAGTTCTACTCTGGCGCGCCGCCGACCAACGAAAACAATGACCGACATGGTGATCCCGCTAGTGATGGCGACACCGACGAGGAGAGCGTCATCATGCTGCACAGCAAGAAGGTGCCCGGTATAGCGCTGCCCACGCTTCCGCGACCTTCCGCACACAATCCAGGTCACGGAATTGTCCGGAAGTTCGCCGTGGACCAGCACAGACATTTCACGAAGCTGCCACTGCCGGATCAAGTCCGGCTGACAACCAAGGCTGATGCTCTGCCGCAGTTCATCCAGAAGAGCGGCCATATATTCCGTTGTACGCTGTGTGGCGCCCCCTGTACGTCCGAAGCGGAGGTCATGAAGCATGTGGATGGGCGACGACATCGCGTCGGAGTTCTTATGAATGGACTGCGGACTAAAAAGTGCGGTAACAACAGTAATTCATGGAATCAGAAAGTTCACTCAAATCATATTTTCTTAATTTATTATTTTTAACTAATTCAGAAATATTAGCTCACTACTTGCAGTTATCTCCCTTTATATCAGTCACATGGCTTAATTGTTCTTCATTAACTTTGACAAATGGTTGTCCTCTGAGGATAAGGAGAACACTGCAATAGCAATAATAATAACAGTAATAACAACAATAAGATGCCGTGGGAGTACAGCGTCCAGACCAGCTGACTCTCGTGTTATTGTTTCAGAAATGACCTAATTATGGACAAATGCGGCGTGACAGTAAGCATGGTGTTGGCTAAGATGACGGGCGACGGCGAAACATTCATGATTCTCCTGACCGAGGGAAATCCCAAGACGGTCATCTTGCGGATACAGAACAACAACCCATCACAGACGTTCACACTCGTGAACTGCGAACTTCTGAAGCGGATGCGTGTCTTCCAACTGGACGATGACATGAAAGTGACGGAGTCTCAGGGGACAGTGGACATTCCGCCAGGTAGGTGATGCCCAAAGTGATGCCAAGATCTCGCTGAGACGGGAAATACTCCTATGTCCATTGCCTCTGTTAATCCAGCTGTAAATAGGAACCCGGAGATGAAAATGTGGATGCTAATCAAGTACCTGAAGTGGTATTGTCAAGTATTGGTGAAATATTCCTTCTGTGATGTAAGGCACTAATTCATTCTTTCACCTGGTGGCAGATTGAATTGTATACTCCCCAGGGAGTTGATAAGGAAACTGAGGGCACACTGACCATATTGAGTAGGCAACAACGTAGCATTTTCGAGGGTGGGTCTTACTTACTCGGTAGGTGGTACCAAAGCGATTATGGAATCTCAAGGGTCTTGTGGAAAAGTAATATTCTAAATACAGTTTATGTGAATTTGAACATGATAATGGAGGAGGGTGGATGAATAGACGAAGAATAGGATGAAATACTCTGACAATAGTTATTGCAACCAAGGGGAAGATGATTAGATTACTTATCATGAATGACGTGTTTGGTGGATGATATTGCTTGTGATTAGCCAGTGATGATAAATATCAAAGTTAAATATTGTGTTTGGTTGTGAACATTAAAGAGTTTGTTAGATGATGTATTGCAGCCCAACATCGTAGAGTTCCTGACCCATGTTCTACAGAGCAATCGTAGAGCCCCGATACGTTACCGTAGTTACGACAGTCATAGCACTACAATTGTTCTGTGGAGCGGGGGTCTGGAGGCTAGATGAGCGTAGACTGGACGGGGTCTACACCCAGGGAACATCCATCACTTCGTCCTCTAATTCCAGGAGGATCGTATGAGATAATTGTGCGCGTCCAGGCTCGGAATGTTGGCAGTTTCCACTCGCCGGTGGCACTACAGTTCCGCTCAAAGTCGTCGGCTAAAACCACCTTCCACATCGTCCGCTACCTCCACGCCAAGTGTCACAACGACGCCATCGATGAGATGAAGCCAGTCCACGGGTCAAGGACGGACAAGAAACAGCGGCCGAAGAAACACACGCGTGTCACCAAAGTCGTCGATGGCTACCGGTTACCCAGGTAACTTGCTATTGATCAATCATTGATTACTCACTCATCATTGAATTCTGGGAGTGTTTATCAAGAGGTGGAGTCAACTTTGACTGACAGTATGGTGAGAACTGCAGCAATATCGGCGGTGGTCAATCTTCCTGATCTCGTAGCTTAATCCAGAGTGTTCCGTGAAGGTCACAACCAAGAGATCTATTGGGCGGCAGTTCATGGAAGGGTCGTAATGTAGTCCAGTGTATGACATTATCTTAGTATATTGCAGGACGCAAGCCTTGATTTATTGACTTCATGTACAACTCTTTCATTACGGGCCTCATCTGAGAATTTAATCAGCATGAATAAAACACCAAAAATATTAACACATTTCTGAAATTTTGACATTCCATTTCCCTTGTGCAGTGTGGTCACTAATATTTTATTTTGAATATTCCTTTGAACGTGGAACTGTATTCGTGAAGTAGTCGATCTATAGAGTGAGGGGGTTCACTATAGAGTGAGGTGTGTGTTGTTTGTGTTTCAGGGTGGGTAACGACCGTCTGGAGGTGAAGATACAGCTGGGTTTGTACCGAGTTCCGGACAGTCTCAGGAAGATCATCAACAATGGGATGACAGACAAGCAGGGTCTGAATACGTCCGAGGTCATTGAGATGTCAGCGCTCAAGTACGTCACCACTGTTCCACACCATGTTACTACACACACCACTACCACTACCACACACCACCATTTCCACACATTTCACAGAATTCTACAGCATTCAACAGTTCCATAGAGCTCATCCTCACTGGTCTAGATAGAGCTCATCCTCACTGGTCTAGATAGCATTCTGTATCAGCTGGTGTTGTGTTCAGGCTACTAACATCTGTGACACTACATGACACTACACATACTCTATCGCCTGGTGTTGTGTTCAGGGTATCCTTTCACGAAGCTCTCTTATCTACTAAGAGACTGGTATCGCTCTCTTATCAGTGTATTAGCTATCGGCAAAGCGAGCGCTACCAGTCTCTTAGTGGATAAGAGAGCTTCATTAAAGGATACCCAGGCTACTAACGTCTGTGACACTACATGACACTACACATACTCTATCGGCTGGTGTTGTGTGTAGGTCAATGCTAGACCGGCCGATGCAGATGGACACCTACGCGCGGCGGCTGACGACGCTGATGTACTTCGAGGAGATTCAGATGGAGGTGGACATCCGGCAGTACGACATCCAAGGCGCGTCCATGACCAAGTATCACCACAAACCTAGACTACTGCTGCTCAAGGTGAGGCAGATGTCAATCCTCCTTCGTTCAAACAGTGTACAAGGTTAATAATTGAGGAATACCACTGATTATGACGTCCGTGATACAACCTCTTGTGTGCAGTACCTGGTGAGCCGTGAGAGAAAGGTTACAGTCAGCGTTGGTCTGTGTTTCAGTTAGCATTGGTCTGTGTTTCAGTTAGCATTGGTCTGTTTCAGTTAGTGTTGATCTGTGTTTCAGTCAGCATTGGTCTGTGTTTCAGTTAGTGTTGGTCTGTGTTTAAGTTAGCATTGGTCTGTTTCAGTTAGTGTTGATCTGTGTTTCAGTTAGCGTTGGTCTGTTTCAGGTAGCATTGATCTGTTTCAGTTAGCATTGGTATGTGTTTCTGTTAGCATTGGTCTGTGTTTAAGTTAGCATTGGTATGTGTTTCAGTTGGCATTGGTCTATGTTTCAGTTAACATTGGTCCGTGTTTCAGTTAGGATTAGTCTGTTTCAGTTAATGTTGGTCTATGTTTCAGTTAACATTGGTCTGTGTTTCAGTTAGCATTAGTCTGTGTTTCAGTTAATGTTGGTCTGTGTTTCAGTTAATGTTGGTCTGTGTTTAAGTTAACATTGGTCTGTGTTTCAGTTAATGTTGGTCTATGTTCCAGTTAACATTGGTCTGTTTCAGTCAGCATTGGTCTGTGTTTCAGTTAATATTGGTCTGTGTTTCAGTCAGCATTGGTCTGCGTTTCAGTTAATGTTGGTCTGTGTTTCAGTCAGCATTGTTCTGTGTTTCAGGTGCCTGGTCTGGCGGAGAACCGTCCGTCTGTCCTGAAGGGCGACTGTCTGTACGTGCGGATCCTGGACAGCGAGGGGAACGCCGGGGAACTGGAGTACCAGGGATACGTGCACGAGGTCCTCCAGAACGAGGTCGCCCTGGGCTTCAACGAGAGGTGCGTGCTCCGAGTCCAGTAGAGAACTATTGTGTCTTCGCCAGTTAGACTAGGCTGTACTCCTCAAGGGTGTGCTTCAATAGCAGTGTAAACTGACGTGCAGCAACTGTTGGATTCGCTAGCATCTTTTCCACTGCATTCTCTATGTCTAAGTCTACACATTATTCACATTTGTTTGTCCACACCTCTGTATTCTCGACATATTTTCTGTATCCATATTCTTCATGTTCTAAGAATGTCTACATTTTCCATATCCACATTCTCCACATTCTCCAATCGTTCTGCTCCAGTCTGATGAAGATCTTCGTAGAGAAGCTCAAGTTCAGCGTGAGGTTCGTGTTCAACCGACTGCCATTGAGACTGCAGCATCGAGCCTGCGAGCTGTCCGAGGAGCTCAGTCTGGAGAACCTGCTGTTCCCGCAGTCCCACCTCATCTCCAGCTTCGGACTGATACGGCCCGTCGACCAGGAAATGAAGTCAGTCCACACATCGGCTCGGTTTTCTATCTCGTTGAACTGCCTTATGTTAAATGTTATTTTAAGTGTTCTTGAGCCAATGACTTTACCATATTTTATTAAAGTATTAATAACAATACCATAATTTATTACTTTGTTGATATTACGATAACAATAGTAGTAAAAATAATAAGAATAAAAATAAAGATAATGTGTGTGCATTATGCTCCAAATCCACACTTGAAAGCATACACACTAATACACACTAATACACACTAATACACGCTAATACACGCTAATACACGCTAATACACGCCAATACACACCAATACACACTAATACACACTAATACACACTAATACACACTTGCACAGATAGGCTAAAACGCAATGTTAGTAGGAGTTACGTCCCTTGACATTTTCGACATGCGCTACTTCCGTGCTTCTATATATACACCAAATTGATGGTCAGTATCTTTACGTCTATGCATTTTCCTAATTCATATAGAA
>JAUTBQ010173346.1:0-11563 GCA_032361185.1 Lepetodrilus ovalis | reverse complement strand
GAGAGAGAGAGAGAGAGAGAGAGAGAGAGAGAGAGAGAGAGAGAGAGAGAGAACATATGCTACCAAACTGGCTAAAATTAAAAATAAATATAATCCGTTAAGTTTCTTTATTGTCGCGCGTATTGCAGAACTATGGCTTTCAGAACAAATGCTGTGCAGTAATTAAGAAAACAAAATAGATTGCAGCGTTGGTTTTCTCTGAGCCAAGACAACTGAATAATGGCCGATTGTTCTTAAGTCCGGCTGTCCTCTTCGCCTTCCGTTCATTAGCCAAGTCACTATATTACTGTGTGGATTATTCCGGCAACGTTGAATACGGAACAGGAAACCAATATATAACCAACAGCTGTAGGTGTACCAAGGTCCATCATAGCACCCAGATAGACGGTGAAAGGACACGTCACGTTATAATCCTTGTCAAAGAGGTTTCGTGGTGTCTTCCGATTTGTATTGATTTGTTTCACATTGATTTGATTTATTGGTTCTTCAAAACATGTCAAAACTCCTTAACAATCGAAACATAAATTACACGAAACGTCTTTGACAAGGGCTAGTAACGTAAGAGAAAGTTGCACGTTTGTATGAATGTAAACGTTTAGTTACGTCTGGTTTCATCAACAGTTGCTTCTTTAACAATCGTGATTTGTCTCTTATGTATGGTCAACCCGGAAACAATGTACTGTTAAAGTCGTACGTACATTTAAACCAATGTCTGTATTTGCAGCTTGAAGCGGTATACATAATGTAATACTCAACATTCAATACTGCTTTGGACTAATCATAATACTTATACTGTTATCAGATTCAAAAGTTGCTTTCGGGCAGTTTAAACTGGATTTACTTGAAGATATTGTTATGATATACTCTATATTGTTCAAGGTTGTCTCACTTATCTTCGTCAGTATACACACATAGCAACACATACCATACTTAACCAAACATCCCCGCGTATGTATAGGCCTACTATACCTCCATTCCAAATTCGTGAGTAGATATAAATATTGTCTGTATGGGCACATAGCTAGGTTGCACTGAGTTGTTGCTGTGCGGTTTGTTTTCATAAGGTTAACTTTTAACCGTAATTTTAGTAAATAATGAGCCCGTTGTATATACTTTCACTTTCCGGATACATGTATACATCACTTCAGTCTCAATAACAATATCAGTCTAGCTATCTTATCGGAAGAATTTTGTTGATTGGCGGGATTTGTTTCCCATACTTGTGACGTAACGTAACGGCGTCAATTAGCGCCCCCATGCGGTTGGCAACTTAGAGAAGGGCGGGGTTACTTCCCTGGAGGGTTATGTTATTGTCTCGAGACTGTTGAAATAACACAGCGAGGTTATAAAACAGTTGGATATCTACTGGCATGTACTTAGCGATACTAGGTGTCATCTTCATGTTTCGACAAGTCTCCCACTCCAAATATACACAGTACTGTTAATGGCGGGGTCGTCCTAATGACGTAATCTGCATCTGCATGTCAAGTGGTCGGTCGTAACATAATTGTCTGCTAAATCGCCGTCATTGTTTCGAATGTCACCAACAAGTGCGTATCCTTATGTGAAGACTCTAGTTTATATACATTATAACGTCTCACTATAGTGTGGCACTGACCTTACACTTTAAAGAGAGACTCGCAATTTAAATAACACATTTTCAACTCGGAATATATGACCACCAACCATGAGGACCTCAATATCTAGGTAAGGTCCTTCCCACCAACACGTACATATACTACGTGAATACTCTTGCGTGAGACTGCACGGCATATTCGCGCTATACCGTTAATTAGATATATTACACCAGTATACATAACCGCAACAGTAATGGCTTCCCATGCTTGGGAACTGCCTTCTTGTAGAACCGAGGTGTCAAAAGAGTTACAAAGGGGAGGTAATAAAACAGTAGGGGGATAAGAGCTCCATTACATTAGGGAATAGAGAGGTACGTTAATTTCTCGTTGCATCACACCTGACATCACAGTTAGTATAACCTGTAGACATATTACATCTCACATCGTTGATTCATTGCATAACAAAGTCCGGTATATAGGAATTGAGAAGAATATGTTACGTATAAAGCAAATGCATGGCATTTACTAGGTAACCTTTAATCGCATCGAGGGCTGGAGTGTTAATGCATTTTATAAAGGAAGATCCTTCTTTCAGATTGAAGCTTCATAGTGGAATATTTTGACTGGAAAACATTCTTAATTGTAATCCTGTTATACAATATTCCGTATAATCGTGATTGAATGATGTGTTGTGGCCTCTGGCGCGGACTGGTCTGATATAACTTTACATCTAGTATAGCACACTATACAGTGCAGTCAGCCCTTCTGGTAGCATGTCAAATGCTGCCTATCCTAACAAGCATACGTCATTGTTGACAGAGTTGTACATACGATTTACACTTATTGTTGGGGGTTGGAGGGGCACTCGTCAATGACGTCGCCGTATTGTTACACAATATAGCGATGTCTGCGATCATACATGGACCATGCAGGACATTGGCATCACGGCGTTCTAAATGATGTGCTCCCGGTTAAAGCTTCTAAAAAACAATATGTGATTTCAATCTTGGGAGACACATTTCACAACTTACAGTAGGCCTACCGTACAAGACTATCAATAGCCTCAGAGGATGAAAGTAAATTATTTTAAAGAAATGTTACTGTTGGCTATAATATTTGTATATGAAAGGAGCTTCTGAATTTCTGTAACCCCAGACTATCTAGACTTGCTTTTGTCCATGGGAGATATTTGGAATAGGAGTATTAGGTTGAGAACAGAGTCTATGAGACGGACTATAGGCCTACTTGACGTTGTAGGTTTATGCACCATCGACAATTTTAATAATAGAACCGTGATACTACTGCATCGTAAACAGTATTATTACAACTAGGCTGCACCATGCTACACAACTTATCATCGCGCAAGTCCTATGCGTGAGTCGTGGTCGTAGGTACTGAACTGTTGCTATATACGATATTCGAATAAATAATAATAATAATAATAATACTAATAATACTAATAATAATAATAAGATAATTTATTATCGTGTCGTGTGCCAATTACATGTATTTACATAAAATATTGAATATTTAGGCGCAGCACCGGGCCATTACTGACCTAAAAGACACCATGATTAACAATATACATACATATATACCCATGCATATATAGATATACATACATACTTAGATACATACGCACACACACACACACACACACACACACATACACACATACATACACACACACACACATACACACATACATACATACATACATACATACATACATACATACATACATACATACATACATACATACACATACATACATATACACACACATAGATTGTTACAAAGATAATCTGCGCATGTTATACATTAAATAGAGGGGGACAAGATAGTTGAACAGCTATAGCGTGTGTATGTAGGCTATCAATAGTCTCAGAGGATGAAAGTAAATTATGTTTAATAAATTCTACTGATGGGTATAATATTGACATGAAAGTAACCTCTGAAATTCGTTAACCTCTGAAAATCTATACTTGCTTTTGTCCATGGGAGCTATTTGTAATAGAAGTATTTGATTGAGAACCGAGTCTTGCAACACTGATTACGTGTACATGTATATGACTCTCGATTCGAAACGATTGCTTCCTGGAAATGAGTCCATTGTCGAAATAGATTGTGTTCCATTCATCTGTTATGTTGATAAAAAGTACTTATTTAATGTGCATGAACATTATTTCTTATATTTCACAATGTTATAATCAGTATTTAGTATTTAACTGAACACTGTGTCACAACATACTTATGTTTCATGCACTAGCCATACAGTGTACGTACAATAATAATTATACGTGTACATGCTATATTGGTAATACAATGTATAAGTATGTGATGTCGCTGAGATTAAATTTGATAATTAAATAATGTTACCGTGCATTATAGACATACTTATTGCATTTGTAATTAATGTATTCATGAAAATGATCAGGTACTAGCAATACGCTATACCATTATGCTACCAACGCTATTATTTGGGAGATGTGTCATTCAGTCCCGATATTAAACTGCCACGATATTTCCTGGTGTGATTTAGTGCAGGACGAATGACTATTTTTAGAATGGTTTTATTTCAGGTATGTCATTGTCTGGAACTTGTGTGCGCCACCATGCATAAACAACACACCTTTATTATTGGAACTGGCAGATTTCATGACATCTGTTAATATTCTTTAGTGGACATTAACATCAACTGATAAATACCGGTAAGCCCTCGAGTACATTGTAGCGCGCGTGGCGTTCTCGCGTAGACATAGCCCCTGGAAATCTGGCATCCGTTATTCGCCTACTCAATGCAATATTATGGGTATATAATTTCTCGAAAGCTAGTTTGACAGCGAGGTGGATTCATAGGAAGCGTGTTTCGATTAGTGCAGCTTCCGTGAGTGCTTCGTTACATACATTATGTTAATGTCACAAACCATGCAGGTGATGAATTATTTACAACAATGAAAGTAGAGAGGAGAAACCAGAGTGCACCAAAGGGTCTTCTCGCTGTATAGCGGAAACTGATCGTAATCTTTACGTTTCATCTGAGTGTGTTCAAGAAGTACTAGTACTTGAATTTGCTGACTGGTTACTGTGAAAAGCTACCCCAACAATTTAACGAACACACTTTAATTTAATATTTCCTAGTGCTTTCGTGATGATCGGCGGAGATGGCAAAACCTCACTACATATTTCATATTCTGCTTTTAAAAAGCTGTGTTGATGTGTAAAGCAAATATTTATGTTTCTATTTAATATTTTACACAGGTACTGTCATCGACTATTAGGGCAAACACATCGAGTTCAAATCAAATTACATGTAATACCACACGCGTCTGAAGTAACCTGATACTGAACAGCGAGCACGTCGTTAATATCACACAAGGGAAAGTGGTCCTTGTCAACGATGTTTCAATAAGTCTTTTTATGAGAAATGTAAATATTGCATCAATTAATCTTGGCCTTCCTTCAATTAATCCCAATAGACTATCCTGTCACTACGCAGTGGATGACAGTATCACAACACGGGCAATATTGTTGTGCATGTTGGTATAATTACAATTAGCTGCTTACTGATTGAAATAGGCAAGTTGTGACAGGAATGATGATAAATGACTATGAATCCAGGCACATGAACATGTGCATTGCTGTAATGACCGAGGTCAACGCATTGCAATTTATAATAATCATGATTGATCACCGTGCTCACGTGTATAACACTAAATACAGTGTGCATATGTGATTACTTGCTTCCGATTGTCAATAGCATAGTTATAAAATACATGCATACGTGTATGATACATGCCGTTGATATAATTACTATTGTGTTAATAGTGTAAATGCGCCCTTGGTCTGTTGTGCGTATGTTATTGTTAAAACACTCAAGGTTGTAGCTGATCTATAATTTATAAAGCATTCCTTCTGAATACATTATATGTATTTCCATGACATATACTGACCAGTACTATTCATAAACGGAAGATACATTTCAAATAGTTAGTCACAAATAACAAGTAGTAGGCGATGTGCAGCACCAAATACGTTTGTTTACCTGGCATTTGACATGTACTTCTACCATGGATGTATACCCCGAATGATTGGTACACCAGAATGGATTCATGATGGATCGTTCTGTTCAAAAGAAGAACATAATCGTTATTGTATGTGCAAGATCTAATTGCACTTGAGCCAGAAGGCAGATAGACACTGATTGAAATGTTCGTTATGACACCTGCATACTCGCTATCTATCGATGATGCCTTGCTGTTCTATACGGCGTAACAATAAGGTATAGTCAATACTATCCTCTAAACATCCTAAGTTGACATGTTCTGTCTTTCGTACAGCCCATATACTATTCCATACAGGACACAGCCATTCGTCAACACTAATTTGAAAAAAATATAACACTACTTATTAATTGTATTTGCTCGTCCCTTATGGGCACCATAACAATACGTTCAATAATCATGATAATCATTATACAAATGTGAACATAATTATTTTGTCATAATTGTAATATGTCTGGACATTAGTAGCACCACAATACAATTAACAATATAGAACTAATTTCACATACAATGTACACTCGAATTCAAATGTATTTATTGAGACGCTAGTGTACACCTCGTACTTCAGTGAAGACTTGCCTGATTGTAGATATACATCTTATGCATTAATTTCAGTAATTCCTGCTTGTATATTATCTGAATTGTGCTTCAACGGACTGATGTGCAAGTTTTACGTTTGCTTTTGTTAAATGGTAGCCTGTGTACTGTTACACCTGCAGTTGACTTTACAAGACGTAAGTGGCTCTCTTTGAGCCCGCAGTTTTCCTCTGTAATCTCAGGCAGAGCGTGTGGTGTTGAAATGTTTCGTAGGACCTCCAGTATCTGTCCGAGATAAGGCAAGGCGTGAACTGTTCGCCGAGAACTATCTCCGCATAATCCCATCAAACACATTAGATAACCCAACAGGACTTACCAGACAGTTAATCAAATGTTACGCAGCATTGGTACTAGTCCGTTTGAATGTTTGGTCAATGACCACGTCTTATCAATGTTTGCGTTAATCTGACGTTGTGGTCAGTTTGATCTTTGGACAGTTATTTCAATTCAGATGAAACTGACAACGCTGGCTTTGATATATCGCCGGCCTCGTCTGAATCTGTCGTCACACAACCACTACAAGCGATAATAAGGTGATATGTTTCACCTAAACAAGGATTAAATTATATGTAAGAGCGCATGTGCCCTATTGAAGTAATCTCTTACAACAAATGTTGAGAATAATTGGTCATCTTAATAGGATCCCGCCGACGTTTATGTCTGTAGGTTTTCTGTTATGCTTAATGAGAAATATGTATTTAATACGTTGACGCAAACTTGCGTAACCCACCGCACGGAAGTTGAAAGGAACAAACATGCCAATTGAACTCGCTGAACCATAATAAAACATTGATATATAGAAACACCGGAACTATGACTTTACAAGTAGTTTAAACCTGGACCACCCAACAAACTGTTCTTTGCAAAAGGTCCAATACAAATTATAGTTATAGCCGGCGTTGTATACGACCACCAGGACTGGAAAGATTAATTTGTAAATTGGAATAGTCGCACCCTTCAGATAATTCTATCTAGTATCGTGGGATAGATTTGTATTGCGTTGGCAGTTAGTGACTGTCTAGTACTAAGCGTAAAACGCATTCAGATTTCTATTGTAGAATAGCATTTGCAATCAATATCATGTATATGACTTGGAACAGTTGTAAATACACTAGACCCTGGTAATGTTATTCGGTCGATGGACAAAAGTGAACAAAAAACGTTGTCATTCTACACATTACCACTAGTATTTCCATTCAAATATTAATCATATAAATATACTGGAGTTCGAAAGTTTCTTTCTGTGAATAACAACTGAATATGCGACGTACATGACTTCGCTAACGAAATGCATTAATACTACTTTGAAACAAAACACTACCGTTGCAGTATGTAATTACGACATTTCGTTAGTCTTTACAATCCTATTGTTTATTTTAGCATGCATTATTATCCATTTGCACGCCAACTGTACAGAACTGGAGATAATGATGACGTCATACCACCAGCTGCGTTGCGAGAACAAGGGACTATATCAGCACGCGCCACAATCACCAGAAGGGGAGTTGTGCGGTTGTTCCCTTTCCGTCTACAGGACAGCTGATTACCGTTAATAAACAGATCAAAGAACCCGTTATAAGTCTGCGTTAATAATAAACCACTGCGTCCAATTATTCTAGCGCGTTCCGCTACATTCGAGGTTAATCTGATATTAGTTGTTAGGAATATGTGATCAGTTTAATTTGGAACAGATAGGTATTACGCTTGTTACAATTTTAGAGGCGGAGATCAAAGGGATAATTTTACCAAAATTGCAGGGTTGACGTTATGAGGTCGTGAAAGTGGGGTGGTATTATTAAAGGAAGCATATCTTCCGTGTTATCGTAAACGAAGTAATATCACGAGAACAATAAACCAACGCTAGCCATTTGTGTCGATCACTTCCTGAAATAGTCTGCAAGTAATATAACATTGTTAACATGATGGCTATGTTTGTCTGGGAGCGATAACCCTCTTTGCTATTTTAATGTCGGGTTGCTTTGTACTATCCCGGCCGCATAGTTAAAGCTGCATGACCTGTGATTCTACCTTTGATTGATTATTTTCTTCGACCATGAGATTGTAGGTATATTATTCGAATATAAACTGACAGAACAAGAACAGGTAACATAGATCAATGTATAATAACATCAAACGTATTCTCCTACAACTGTCGGGGTGGAATACGACGTGGTACACTAATTGCTGACCGACCATTTCATTTGTAAGGCATAAGTAAACGGGCCACCACTCAGAGAATACATTACATGGATCTATTTCATAGACGTTTTACGTACAAGTATAAGTGTTGACCACCTCGTTCTTAAGCGCGACTATAAATCTGTCTATCAAGTACAGTGATTCAGGTAATGGACGAGGATTAGATCCGGAAGATCGTGGTAATCTCTCAGAACATTCAACGCTGCAGATCTTTCGACTCCAACGGGCATTTTTTCACTCTTTCTACTTAGGCCATAACATTTTGTACTGTACTATCTCGGTGCCTTTAGTAAACATGCGGATACATGGATTAACCTCTAAGACTTTTACTCGGTCGTGGATCATTAAAGGCGCGCGGTGTAACTTCACTTGAACACCCCCGAATATATGGGGTCAATCTCAGTCCTAAGGGGGTTCATTAGAACACTTCCCACTAGGACTGTATTGTCAGGGGATTTTCTAAAATACGCGTGCGGATAAAAGTAGCTTAGACTGTAATGTATGTACATGGATGACTTTGTATGGAAACATAAAGTACTGTAGCGGGGATCGAACCAGGACTACTTATACTGTGATCGATTGCTCTATACTATTGAGCTATGGCACTCGAGACTGATGAATGCAGTAAAGTCCAATACTTCGTTGACGTAAATATGCATACACAGTGAACCTTTGATGACAATGCCAGTTTTACTTATAGGAAAACACAACACAATGCCACATAACTATTATGTGCTGTACTTAGGTTTATAGCACAATGTACGATAAAGAAAGTTTACATACTAGAAAATGCATATATTGCTTATCAAGTAAATAAGAATACGCACATCCATGTATCTCCCCCTTAGCTCTCTATCTATCTATTTCTCTTCTGCACACACACACACACACACACACACACACACACACACACACACACACACACACACGCACGCACGCACACACACACACACACTTTGTAACCTACAATAGTCGTAAGCTAAATGTGCAGACCCCGCTACGAATGTAAGACCGTTGAATAATAAAAAATGTTTATCCCTACAATACTTGAGAATAGGATTAGCGGAAACTATTGTATTATTGAAGCTACTTTATAGTGACCTGGGTCTCAGATAAACACTAGGATATTAATTTTTGTAATGTGAAATGGTTATTAACAACGTTATTAATGTTTAAAGATGACCTGTATCTGCCTTAAAACACTAGAAAATTGACCTCAACCGGGTACCTTTAAAGTCAAATTTAAAATGCTGTGCAGGATTTATTTTGCTGGAAACAAATGAAATCCATTAGGTAAGACATCTATGTATATGAAAACATAACTTTTCTTTAGGTGTGGAACGAAATCCTATTTCTAGGCCCATTTCTCAGCTCAGCCGACGGCCTATTTCTGAAGATGTCAGTTTATAAAATACGTAGTTATAAACGGCCAAGGTAAAGCCCGAGTCATGATGCCAGCTATATGGTTAGCCAATATATTTAATGTTGCTTTGTGTAGATACCTTTCATTTCTATATTGTTTGGAAAATAGTTGATACTTGGCAAGACGTATTAAAGGCATACAATCACGGTTGATAGACCTAGATAATGACCAAACGAATTTCAGTCTGAGACTATTTACGTTTGATTTGTACACCCAAAAGTTGTTATTTCCTGGTATACTAAGTCCCCAACGCTTGATATTTATAATAAATTTCATATTTTATAATATTTTTTTTGTCATGACTTGCACCAACATCTTTAATTTTCTGGGTCACGTCATCAATTCTGCGATTGACTTGCTGTAGGCTTCTTTTAATTTCTGAGCTCCTCGAGTCTTGAAAGTTGGTGGCTTTTTCTATATCAGACGTTATTTCTTTGAGTAACTTTAATTCAGTCTCGATGCTACCCATCCTTCCCATAAGATTAGCTATGGATTCGATTATGTCTAATTTGATTAACTGCGTTTGTATTTTTCCAATTCTACGGAAAGATTCGTCCACCCAGGGTGGTTTGACATACTGGGGTGACGGGGGCATCGGTGGCGTTACTTGCACTGCACATGGCACGTAGGCGGTACCGGGTGGGGCTACGTACTGATGTAGTAGGCGCACATTTGTCTGAGTTATATTTGGAGTAATATCAGTTACACATGTTTGGTTCTCCATCACCACCTCTGACGGTAGTGTAGCTAATGTAGATGATTTATACCGAGTTTGGGCATTTTCATTCACACCAATCGTAGACACTTCACTATTTTTTATAGTCGATGCATAGGTGGTTTTTAGTTTTGCTGGAATGTTTGATAATTTGTTGTGAATAGTCTTTAATTTACTGTCGATTTGGAAGATAGCACGAAGTTGATTTTCAAGTTCAATAACTCTGTCTTTCATAATCTTATTGTCCTCTGACAACAGTTTTATTTCTGATTTCAATTTAGCATACCTGTTATTACATTCATTCAGACGTTTAGACATGGTTTGAATTTTGTTATTTTCTTCAATAATCGTACTTTTATATTTGAGTTCGTTATTACATTTTATATCCATTTCATATATACTCTCAGGATTTTCGTTGAGTTCCTTAGTGTAGCATTTATATACTATGTCGTCTATCAGACTAGAATCAAAACCCTTTTTATCCTTGTATCCAATATTCTCTTTTATGATATAGTTTTCGTTTAGGGTAGGTGGTGGACGTTGAACATTAATAGTACAGTTCTTATTAACAATGTTAATCATGTCGCCCACTACATTGCCAGCCGCGTTGCAAGTGTCAGCCTTTCCACCGGCGATACCAGTCACCTTAACTGTCCGGAAAATATTCCCCATCAGACGTTAAAGATACTCCTAAAGGACTCTATAATATTATCAGTACTTTTAATCTTCGCCAATGTTTGAAACGCAGAAAGTGTCAAGGATTTAAATATTATTTAAATACTATTTTTATAAATGTCTTAGACCTTGTATTAATATAGTTATGCTGATCTCAGTGTACGCTCTAGAGATCATAAATTTACTATTTATAGGTTGCCTCGACTCGATTCACTTGATAACCGCGGAGCGTGTTGCACTCAGAATCTATAATGAGGGCCCATTGATGTCCTGGGCCTCTAGGAGAAAAAATAATGGATCGATCTTTCTTATC
>JAUTBQ010173335.1:0-11564 GCA_032361185.1 Lepetodrilus ovalis | reverse complement strand
ACTCATTACAGATATAGAGATAGAGATAGAGATAGAGAGAGAGAGAGAGAGAGAGAGAGAGAGAGAGAGAGAGAGAGGTATCTGAGACGTCACTCGATCAGTTGATCAGCTGTTGATCCGAATGTATCGTTCACTGCCAATATGTCTTTAGCAAACAGATTTAAATTTAGCCCAATACTAGTGGCGTATCTTGTGCTTCTGTGGAAATTTATATAGCAGAAGTGAACATAAAATATCACAGTAACTTGGGCGAACCATCACAATACCTGAAAGAATCGTCATTGAATAACAACAATTTACATGTATTGTACAACATTATCTTCAACAGTGATTGATCGACTTCATCCACAATCAGCAACTTCGCAATGTCTTTAGAGATAGGTATCTGAGACGTCACTCGATCAGTTGATCAGCTGTTGATCCGAATGTATCGTTCACTGCCAATAACTTCCTTCGTCTGTATGGATTGATGGACATTTATTCTTCTTCTGCATCAGAGATTCATTCCAAAGTTCTGAAAACAGCAACAATTATCATGCTGTCTTAATCATCTTTTTATACAGGTACTCTTATTTTTTTTTCGATCTACACACTACCTTACTCATAGTCCATAGAACTAACATGTTACTCCTATAGAAACAATAAAAGATAATTACAAAGATATAAAAATGTTTTATATACATTGGATTGTATACATGCACCTCAGAAATAAACAGCTATAGTATTCAAAACATATTGAGCTATATAAGTGGTTCACTTTATACTACTCTAAATATGGTAAGTAGGCACATGTTATTTCTACTGAGCGCAACCTGTATTCATACAAATTATAAGAAGAGTGAATGGTACTACAACGTCAGGTAATATTGCATTATAAAATAAAAGAAAATTGTGGTGTGCGCTTCAGTAATTGTCTAGATTACTTCCCTTAGCTCAGTTTCAAGATGGCAGCCTCCATACGGTTTATTCCGTGTAAATTTTGCGGTTTTCACACCAGCAGGTTTCCCGCTTCTAAATATGCTAGATTCATATCTAATCACTCTAGGTACTTGCTATGGACTTGCTTACTACATTTAAGAAATAATCATCAAATGCTACCACACCGTAGTGTTCGAAATTGACAATTATTGATAACATATCACGCCGTGTCCCATTTCCGCCGTGTACCCATTTCCGCCACTGTCGACTAGGGTCTCGTATCGCAAGATGAAGTCCCTGCCCAGAAGTCAAATTCAGATTAATCATAATGTAGATTATTAATGAAGCCTCAATAAAAAATTAAAAAATCAACAACATGGCAGTATTCGTCATGACTAACCCTGCGGGCAAGTAACTCAAAATTTGAGTCTGGACCCCTGTATCAACTGGTTATTTGGAATATCTTCTAATCTAATGCTGTGATGTAATGACTGTAGAAATACGATAACAAATTAATCTCAAGTTGTCAATAGTTTATCTTAATAAAGTGCATCCAGGAGGACGCATAGCAGAATATTTGTGCGTCCAAACTTGCATTATTTGCGTATGTGATTGTGCGTTAGTTAAAACCCTGCCCTTAATGTATTTTGTTGAGGATACTATATCATCAGAATATGTTTTGTGTCAATATTCCCAGAGAATCGACGTGGAGAAGTGTGGTGGGACTGGAGATACACGCACAGATACAGACCGAGTCAAAGCTGTTCTCTGCATCCTCCGCCAAGTTTGGAGGTCAAACCAACAGTCATGTCTCTTTCTTCGACGCCGCTCTGCCGGGTACCCTGCCAGTGAGTAGCCATGGTAACCTACAGAGACGCAAACCTTCAATAGAGCTGCGATGCTATTATACCAATCGACCAGTTTCATGATGGCGAATAATCGTTATGAAAAGTTAATAGTAGCATTCTTAATAGGATCCGATACGTCACGTATGGGTGAAAGAGTACCTAAAGTAAAATTACCTGGGGCGGGATTTAGCACAGTGGTAGAACGTTGGACTTTGGAGCAAAATATACCAAGTTCAAATCCCGCCCCAATGAGAGCTCGGCATCAATTTCGCAGAAGTTACATTTCTGACGCGATATTGATAGGATGCACTGTCTGTAGAGTGGCACTATAGTTATCATCCTTGGTCTGTCAGTACCAGCCGGTGCTCGCAGGTTTACTGCAACATTCAGTGCTACGGATGTTGCGTGTTTCCTCCTACCATAAACCAACAAGTCGTGATGTTAGTGAAAGTTTCTAGAAAGCGACTATAAACCCCATTACAAAAAAAAACAAGATAACAATAATAAAAAAATAAAATAAAATACACTAAGTTATGCTAAGCTAAACTTCACTACACTACACTACACTACACTACTTTTCTATTAAGTAGTGGCTGACTGAACAAGTTCGTAGCAAACCAGTAACAAATCGGTTTGTGCATGCGTCCAGTCCATTTTATTCATGCTAGGTGGGGTTTTCCTGCACAACACATCGTCGCTAAACTCCATAATCACTCACTCACCCTGCACAACACTCAAAAAACCTTTAAAGTTGTGTTATGTAATACTATCTGTATGTGTTACTCTAGCGCTACATGGCACTTCATAGTGAAATGTATTACCGTCTGTACGCCCCCAGTACAAGTTATGTTTCTAACTTTACCTGAGCGTTGCTGTGTTTCCAGGGAGGGGATGTTGAAGATGAAGGATGTGTACGCGAACAACCCGGCTCTAGGAGACCCCAGCACATTAGACAAGAAGATCGAGGAAAACGCCCTCAAGATAGATAGTCTACGGCAGGATCTGCACAAATTTGAAGTACGAACCAACAACACCATTCTTGATTCACAGAATCCGTGGACTGATTAACCGAGCTGCAGTCGGACTGATAAATTGACCAACAGGAAACGGGGACTCATAAACGTGAACTGATAACTTGACTCATTGGAACCATAGACTGATAAATTGTCCCACCACACATACAGACTTTTAAATTGATATCGGTTGAGAAATGTTTGATTTTTTTTTACGAGAACATTGAAATCATATACTCTAGCTTGATTTTTAATTGCACATCAGACTTACTTTCCTTGTATTTGGGGGCATCACCATTTTGACTTTGACATTATGTCTAAATCACGAATGCGGCTCCACTGTTAGTTCTGATTTACATTGTATGTTGTGTGTAATTCTCTCCCCAGTCGTATCTGAACGAGGCTTCAGACGGCAAGCACCGGCGCCACAGTACGTCCAACGAGTCGCTGTCGCAGAGCGTGTCTGACGGCAGTACCCACGCGGGGCAGGTACAGCAGGTCTCCGAACCCAACACGCCCAACCTACAGCATAATGTGTATGCGTAAGTATCTTACACGAGAACCCAACACGCCCAACCTATAGCATAATGTGTATGCGTAAGTATCTTACACGAGAACCCAACACGCTCAATCTACAGCATAATACGTATGCGTAAGTATCTTGCAGATGTCCAATCTATAGTATTATTTGTATGCATAAATGTTGACTCAAAAACCTTTTTACTAATTGTGTTAGATTCTAGGAAGCAACTATAAACCCATTAAAAGAAATGAGAACAAAATAATTGTGTTGAAAAATTCGAAAATTACGATTTGAACGGTGTTGGTAATTTTCATATTTTAGGGTCGGAAATCTTTATTTTTGCCAATTAAAATCAGTATTCAACCTATTAGAGGGTTTTAATTATTAGGGTAATTTCAGTATACCTGGGACTGTATAACAGTATAGTGAGAACACATAGTGTAACTGATGTTCCTCTCTCTCCAGACCTATTGATGGTGCTGACGAAGAAGGGGAGGATGAATTCAACACGTTTGAAGTCATTGGGACATGCCGCGCTGTATATGCTTTTGATGGTAAGAGTTGTCAGAACTGTTCGTGCTAAGCCATGTTGAGGGTCATCATGCTCTGAGGATTGGCTGAGAGCTGTCTTCAGAGATTTATTGCTGTCTTTGTTTTATTATATTTTTTTAAAATAAAGTTAATATTGTTTTGTTGGGAGTTTTTTTGTGTGTGTTTTTAAACAATATTTATTTTTAAAAAAACTTCCGGAATGGTGTAAGTATCTCGATAAAACATCGGGATTTATGACATTCATTTCATTTGTGAAAGATAATCCTTAAATCAAGCATGACGTGAGTTATCACGTATGTGCCCGTATTGATGTGCTACTGCTGTGTAAGCTAACCGCTGTGTGCGTGCACGCTGTTGCAGGTGGCAGCGAGGGATCCATCGCCATGCAGGAGAACGAGGAGTTCAACGTGATCGAGGCCGACCAGGGAGACGGCTGGACCCGAGTGCGGCGCGACGACAGCTCGGAGGGCTTCGTGCCCACCACGTACATCGAGGTGCACCTGTACGACCACGACCAGGTCTAGCACAGCCAGCTCCGTACAGCATTCCCTAGAGGATAGTCTAGCAGCCAGTCGACAGTCGCAAGGTGCAGCTTTAGCCTGGCCCCCGGAACAATCATTTCAAGGTCATCAATAAAATTCGGCAAATTTGCGATTGGGAGAAAGAGAGAGAGAGAGAGGAAGAACTCCACGCTCTACAGTCCGAGATGATGCATTATGTTCATTGTCGGCTGGATTCTGTAGTGAAATAAGGAGGACATGCAAGCTGTATTTAATGTATCCAAACAATGACACGTTTGATCATGATGCATCAGATGTGATTTGATGCCACTGCTAAGACTGAGGATGTGAATGGACCTGTTACTTCAGCATCTGGAAACAAAATTCTGATTCTGAAAATACTTACACAAGATTAGAAAGAAAAATCACAAGAATGTTCTTTCAATGTGTAACTCTTATTGTTACATCGGTAGGCTTTGATTGCTACCAAGCCAGTTTTGAATCTAGTTCAATGAGAGTAGTCTTAGAAGAATTGAAGAAATTTGTGTTTCTACTTGATAGCACGGAGCTGCATCTTGAGTAAAAATAGTGACACCAGTTGATGGCCTAGCACCCAATGCCTCCCACCCTAATGCTTGCTGCCGACGACACTCACCGCCGAGACACGAGCTCCGCGATTACAGCGCTGCGCCTCCTACCAGCAGTCCCCCGATATCGGGCCTCTCGTGAACTCGACACTCCTGTTGCCGTGGTGACTGTTGCTAGGTGACTGTTACCTGGTGACCGTATGCTGGCAGTATCTGCCGTTTTCCCCCCTCCCCGTATTAGGAAACAGCTAGAAATCTCCCAACAGCAGTCTTCACGGTGCCATCAGACCTCGAGTGTGAATCATGTGTTCGCGGTTTTCTGAAGACCTGTCGGGAATTGTTTGATGTATGAGAGTTCAGGACTGCAAGGTTTTGTGGGGTGTTAATATTGTAAGTGAGTTTGGATCCACACAGCTTCCACGTTCTAGCCCCTGCTGTCTGGTCAAATGGATTGATTGATGCAGTGCTTCAAGTCTACGAAGACACAGTTTTGAAAGGAATAGAAATGACCGCAGAGTTGCTGATGTGAAACACTAGATATCGGAGGAAACACCAGTAAGCTGATAGCGCCATCTAGAAATTGGCAATTATTCTCCAGAATTAGTGAAAATATTAAATTATCGCTATTACGAAACAAGAATAGTTTGTCCAGCCTAAACTTGAAGTACTGCTAATTAGAGAGGTATAATGGCACGTATTACGCATTCAGATGAAACATGTGCAATTTAATTCCCCATCGTATATCGAGACATTACTCAGAAATGTTTTCTGATGTTTGAAATTATTTCCAATAATGGAAGCCATCTTTATATGTTTTTGTTTTTTTATTACTCTAATACACGTATGTAGTCCTATGTGTTGTACATATTTCATTGTATGTATGTACCTACTGTATCTATGCTGGCCTGCTTCATTCTCGCATGCAGCTGATGTATCTGCAAAACCGTGTATAGAATAGACTAACGTACTATCACCAAGATATCGATGAATAACTTCTGCTGTTACGCAGTCGCATGTTGTCTGCTGTTGCCTGCATCTATTAATTAAATTAATAGTCTCTCGTACCTTGAAATCTTAACGCCAAGTGGCGGCAGTTCATTGTAGAAAGTTGTTCAGCTGCAGTGTGGGCCGTCTCTGACCTGCTACCTCCAACTAAACCTCGCGTTCTGTCTTCAAGTCTTGCCTCCGAACAAATCTGTCATTAAAGCTCATCTCTGGTTAAATCTCTGTCTTCAAGTCAATCTTTCCCTGGGCCCAGACTGTTGTTTTGTACAGCACCCCCAATGTACCTTGTGATTTCTGTTATTTAAATCATTGCTGTTTGTGCTTGTTAATGGTTATGTTTCAGTCGACAATGGTCGCGTCCTGCTAGGATACCATGATGAACAGTTACCTTGGAGGTAGTCCTTGTATGGTATCGCCCCGTGTTGATTACCGTACGCTTACAACATTGGACACTTTTCCAAGATCCATGCCAGGCCCCTGTATCCCAGAATGGCCTTAGTGCTAGAGAGCCACTCATTGTTAACCCTCTCCCTGCTGGATTAGACACGGGGACGCACCACTTTAGGGCATCTCCAGTTACCTCCAGCATGGAGAGGGTTAAAGGAAATCAGTATCTGGAGAAATTTAACAGATCTGAAGTCTGCGTTTTAAAGAAATACAGCTACAAAACTATAAAACCTAGCACTTTATCAAGGAATTGTGGTCCTTGTTAATATTTTTGCCAGTGAATAATGATGTTTATCTTTATTGAACGTAATTATTCCAGTATGATAAGTTTCGGCATTTCTTGACCAATGTATCTCCACTACTGTTGATTCAGATAATGGACGAGTCGTTGGTAATGCAGGACACACCACTACGGGATCCCCCCCCCCCCCTTCCGAGAGAATGTTCATCTTGTATCCCAGTAATCTCCAGACCTTACCCTGTCTGTTATGCACTGTTTGAAAGCTGTTTTATATCTGTACAGTGTACGTAATACATGTCGTCGTTACATCGGCATCGACTGGAAGATAACGTACGGTGATTTTATGTGTCTCCCGTATTGGGCATTTTCTTGCCACTGCGATGTTTATGCCATCAAATTCAAGTAGTGTCTCTTTTTCTATGCAAATCTGTTTCCTTTTCAAAGAAACGAATCAAATTGAAAGGCAAATTATTCTCAGTCTATATCATACAACGTACTCAAATTTTATTCCAAATCTATACGATTGTAAGGCAGGTAATCAAAATTCATCTGAATATACAAAAGATTACTCGCATTCTGTAATCAAGAGTTTTATTACAATCCTAATTTATACAAAGTATTTGTAATTTTTTAACACTTTAAATCTGTCTGAATGAACTGCTGTTTTACATTATCTATATCACAAATCTCGCGCCTCACTCAACTACTTCATTCTGAAAATGCCAAACCAAAATTAAATCTTTATTTTTTACACAGACTAGCCTTTTCAAAATATTGAATTGTAAGTAGATGCTTTACCTGTTGACCTTTCTACGGATTGTGTAAATTGTACAATAACAAGGGTTGATGTTTGAAACTGTAGGAGTCACGTGTGCACCTCTGGCGTATTGTTCCATCTTAGCTTACTGCCTTATGTTGGTCTTCTGTCTGTACAGAGAATGTCCTTTGGCACAGTTATTCCTATTGATAGTATAAGTAGATAACATTGGACTTTTATCGTCACAAGTGGGTGAAAGATTCCCACAGCGACGTTCCATAATCACTTCCATTGGACTTTTAATCAGATGTGGGTGAAATATTCCTGCTCTGACGTACAGCACAAATTCATTCATTCAAGCCACACAATATCTTCCACGGTACGTGCATGTCAATTAGTAATTTTGTTATTAATTAACATTGTAGTCGTCGTCTATGGGTGAAATATTCCCTCTGTGATGTAAAGCATAAATTCAATCGATCCACATATGGAATTTATTCTAGGTTTTCGGTACGAGTAGAGTCTGTGTTTATGATTAAATATGCCAATGTATACCCAAGTGGAACATGCACATGTGACATGCGACTTTTACTGCTCCAGTGCAGACGCCCTATCACAGTTTACTAAATGTGAATGTTGTAAATGGTTCGTTCTCTGGATTTCATGTCTCATTCTGTAAATGTCGGTACACAACTCGTTTCCATTTTCATATATTATCCTTGGTAAGGGCTGTTGAAGATTACACCCACAGCCCTTCCCAAGGATACTACTTGTAGGAGTATGGATTTGAATTTGCAACCTATGGTGTTCTTTGGAAGGTGGAGAATAATAATGTTTCTATATAAGAGTGCTAGCTTGTCCTGCAGATGAGAAGCAAGACATTTCAAACTGCACGCTTTTCTTCATCCACGCTTTCGTGGAACTCATAATCAACAAATATCATTCATCAACTATTAATAGAGTGAAGGAAATAGTGCTATCCCGCTTTAATTTATGTAATCATTGCTTGAATCAATACTTCGTCTGTAATATTTTCATCATGTTAAGCAAAATATAGGTTCCTAGTCCACTTGATATAACAATATTTATCCTAGATGATCATTTGCTACTGCTTTCCTATTGTAACCATACTAATGCTATGAATTGTTGTGCCTGACAATTTACACGATATATAGTTTAGTTTTTGCATTCACATGTGTAAAGCTCAAGTAGGTCACTGGATTGATCAAGATTGCAATTCTAATGTGGAAATGTAGGATTATGAGTGGACCAATGATAAAGTTTCGCCAGTTCAACAAAGCCCAAAGTAGAAATAGACGTGCAAGTGTTCTGAACAGTTTGCCTGCTCGCGACCGTTTTAGCTTGTTATGCAATTTCTGCGTTTTGTTGTCAAGCTTCAGAGGCTTAAAAATATCTGCTGTCACGTGACGTTTGCCTCATCATTGTGTACTGGGCATATTTCAGAACATTACACACCACCGGTATCTAAACTTTGCAATATTCACAGTTATTGAGTGTGCTTCTCGCCTTGCTGATGAATGTATCGACATGTCACTATTGCATAGCATACATTCATGTGCCAGTAATGTTATATAACTATGTACTTGATAAAACATGGATGTTCTATGAAATTTTTCATGAAATTGTATACTGGTAGTTTCGTTAGTGATTTTCTTTTTCAGCCTTGACAGAATTTAACATGTGTATAAGAAGGAATTATTTCATTAATATATTAATATATCACAATTGCTGAATCGTGTACATTACTGTGTCTGTAATCTCTTAAGAAAGCTCAAAATAAATTTCATGTAAACTTGTTTCTAAGACCATGTAGACTAGATTTGTTTATTTTAACATATTTAAGATGCAATCTTGCACGTTTCCACTGTCAATTGTGTTTATTCTGTTTACAGAGTAATATGAGAACATTATTCTGTCATATTTATTGTAATATACAGAAGATAATGTTATTGATCTATACCAGTGAAGCTTAAAATAAATTAAAATGTATTAATAGAAGTTTCTATATAACTTCCTTGTGTGATTGAGCACGTTTTGATGTCAAACTTTGTTCGGTGATGCCCAATATTACTGTCTTCTAATGAGGACTCAAATTCTTCCTCGAGAACTATCCGTGCCAAAGAATGATTTTTTTTTTATAAATTTCTATCCACAAGAGTTGTACTGACAATGTATTTTGTCCGAGAGCAAATCGTTAACTCAAAAATTAACCAAGCGTATTATGTAAATGAAATCAAAGTCAAATTGGCGAGTAAAGTTTACGTCATATTTATCCTGTATACAGTGTTATGTGATTTGACATTATCACGGTGCTCGTAACACTACTATGAGCAGCATGTCTGATTAGTGTTGAGGAATTACGTCTATCTTGTAAACGGCACTCTGAGTTGGTGTTTCGTTAAATTATTAACCTGGAACTTTGGTAATTTGTGGCTAAATACTTTGTAGAACACCAGTGCTATGCGGACTTGTCAGCGGGAAACGAGACACCTATTGAGGATATTGGTTGGGCTGACTCGGTTCTCGCATGACGATTATTAATAGACAAGATGTGGGTTGTAAACATAATTTATGAAAAATGGTACATGTACTTTATGAATTTTCAGTAATTTTACTGTAAAATGTTCTAATGATGTTATGCAGTTTTTGATACTATTGCTAGAAGTATATCGGCCCGTTGGGTGAAAGATTCCCGCTGTGACAAAACATTAACTCCCTCACTGTAGGCAGTACATGTATATGCATGTGCCAGCATTTGAACTGCCATTTCGTAGATGATTTGACAACTGGGAACCCTTGTCGTGAAATTCTTGTATCCTCTTAAGAGACCATAGCGATTTTGTGTTTATTCATTCGATGTTAAGCTATCAAAACCCGTCAAAGAGTGAATTGTGGTCTCGCAGTGGATTCGAGCACTTCATGGGTGACCCGACCTTCGACCTATTACCCACATACTATAAATAGCAGCCAACCATTATCCTGAACCTTGCCTCTGCCTAGAATTGTTCAAAATGACTGCCCTATTGGGCATCTCGGGTTCCCTTTAGCAGAGAGAGGGTTAAGACCAACTTGTAATCATTGTTGTAACTGATTTTCAACTTGATGATTAATTCCATCATGTTTGGTATCTATGAATGGAGTACTTCCCTACTCCTGTGATCTACGAGGCTTTGCATAATGCTGATTACTGATGCCTACTTTCAGTAGCACTGTGTCCATGCAAGCACTAACTGGACCTACCGCTGTATAAAGGAAAACTAATTGTAATGTGTTTCTTAGATAACTGTAAATACATAATAAATATTGCCCAGCCTGGAACCTGTGGTCTGTCATTCTTTTAGTACTTCCTGGTTCCACTTGTCAATCCTGGAAACATTCACTACTTCCACTTGTCAATCCTGGAAACATTCACTACTTCCACTTGTCAATCCTGGAAACATTCACTACTTCCATCCATCAATCCTGGAAACATTCACTTGTCAATCCTGGAAACGACCTGTAAAATTCCATATTAAATGAAGTGCAATTTGAAATGATTACAAGAGTTATGCCCCTTAGACCATATTGTTCGTTTAATTCAATTCACAACAACCAGTTACTTTTCAACTGCCATCACACTTTGGACTGCCATAAATATTCTGGCTATTTTGGTATCTTTAAAACTTTATATTATAGTGAACATGGGATTTCTTCTGACATTTCCAACCAATGCAAAGTTCAATGATTTTTTGTACTTACTGTTCAAGTGGTCTTCTAAATGGTATGCCAATAAACAAATATTCAAGGCATCGTATAACCACACGTCTAAATATCTTGATATGAATGCAGTTTGTGTGACATTACAGGCATACTTTGACGGCTAATAGACCTATATAATGAACAAACATATTTCTATCCAAGACTTGATTTGTATACCCAAAAGTTGTTATTTACTGATGCAATTATTAGCCAGCACTCGATAGTTAACAAATTCATATTTTATATGATTTACAGTTACGGATCCATAAATATCGAGGGGGCACTGTAACATGAAAATATACCATTATTGCAATTAAATTGTTTATTTTTTGTTACCTGATATATTTAGGCTTTTAAAAATAGAAACGGATTCACTATCCAATATATACATTCTAAACATGAAGTTTTCTTGTC
>JAUTBQ010173324.1:0-11565 GCA_032361185.1 Lepetodrilus ovalis | reverse complement strand
TCAAATGTTAACTAATGATAAATGCACTGTCGCCGGCCGGGACTTTGAAATTGTGCCGGTAAACGCAGATTGCCGGCCTACACAGATGCCGATTTATGCAGAGTACACTGTATTTAGTTAAATCTCTCTTGATTGTTAAAAAATGGGGGTGTTTTCAGGGGTGAACGCAAGTACGCGAATCGTGGTCTTCTCATTTGAAAGTCTTCTATAAAACAATTTGTACATGCATAGAACAAACTAATTCCATAAATGTCTGCAGTGTCCGATTTCTAATATTTGAATGGATTGTACTGTCATGTAATTGCAGTTTCGTTAGGTTAATTTGTATATTTATAAATGTATACCGCCATGAACATATACAAATGTATATGTTAAACAAATTTATGCATATTCCGAGATATTTAGATATAACGAGATATTCGGCTGGGAATATTGTAGCAGGGGGGGCTTTGATACTCCTTTCCCAGTTGCAGGTATTGTAGATGGATCCGTATTTCGGGGCTGGCAGTCATAATGGAGAATACTGATATTGATTGTGATGGTTTATTTACATCATTTGTTCATCTCTTATATTTACAAGGAGGGAGCTCCACACCACTTCAGTACAAGTATATCATATACTATACAATTTGTTCACTCTGACATATTAGCGTACTGTATCCATCTCTATTCCTACGGTTCTCTCTTAATATGGTTAATTCTCACATGTTGGTGTACAGCATATATCTCTCGCCCTACAGTTCTCTTTGAATGCTCACATGTTGACGTACTGTAATATCTCTCTATTCCTACAGTTCTCTCTGAATATGGTTAATTCTCACATGTTGGTGTACAACCTATATCTCTAGCTCTACAGTTCTCTCTCAATGTTACATCTTGATATAATTATACAGTAGACGCTCTCTATTCCAACTGTTCTCTATTAATAACATATTAAAACATTTCTTATATACCCTTATGTTACTATGGATATTAACAAACATTCAAACATATCTGGTAAGTAAATCTACTGCAGACTACAAGTCTATCATTGCAATATTGAAACAATGCATAGCGAATTACAAAATGATACATGGCTCTAATTGTAGCAATAATCCCAGTGATATGTGGATACAGTGAATTGGATTATCATTGAGCTGGGCCTAGCAAAGGCAACTAATTAAGGCTGGCCCGCTAATGCTTTACATAGCAATATACTTGATTGAGACGGTCTAATTTGTAAGACCACGTAAAGAATATTGGAGTAAATATCACACTGTTACAGTAGGACAGACTTCTTCAAACACCGCTTCTCTTGGGTATATTGGTTAGAATTCCTGCAATGGACATAAGTAATGAGAACATTCTTAAGAGTACAATGCATGCCCGATAACATAACCACAAAGTAAATACACTACCAGGCTTTAACCATCAATAGATCGTGGGATACTAAAGTAATGCAGATCCTTGAGAATATCAACGTATCATGGATAGTGCTCGAAGACTGGTCAATAAAAAGGAAAATGTCGTTTTCAAGAGCAATGTTAACCAATGCAAATACACTAGAATGGAAAGAAGATCTATGGAATGACAGGAACAGGCGCAGACAAACTCAGAACTTATAGAACCTACATATTTGAAAAATCCATTTGTTATTATGTAAAACAAATAAAACGAAGAGATAATCGTAGTGTGTTTGCTACAGTTTAGGAACGAAAGCGGCCGGTACACTAAGCTATTAACTCCATTAAAAAAATAAAACTTGTAAATTCTACTCTATGCCAAATCATATTATTTTATGACCGTGATTTTTTATTCTGATCTAAGTGAGATTTTATTTTACGAAGCTAATTACCTTGTTACAATGATGTGTATTACCTGTAATATTTCTCAAAAACTTTCATATTTAATTAATTGTCATCATACTGTTACCACTTCTTGTTACTGCACTATTTACAATTTATAAAAGACCATTTTTTAAAATAACTTTTAGCGTAAAATGTACATAGACAATAGTAATAAGCCTGGGTATCGTTTCTCGAAGCTCTCGTATCTACTATGAGCCAATAATCACTCTCGTGGCGATCTCTAGAACATGGTGCTCTTGTACTTACGAGCCCGCTTTGGCCTAGTAGTGGATACGAGAGCTTCGAGAAACGCTATCGGGGCTGGGCACATGTTCTTTTATACTGAGCTGCGTTCAGGCTGCACTACTTTACTCTACGAAGTGCTACGAATCGCTACAATAGCCGTTCAGCCAACACATGTAGTATTACGTAGTACTTCGGATTTTGAGCCCGTAGTGTTTTGTAGGAAATAGTAGGAAAGCCCAAAGCATGACGTGAATGAACTTCATTCATGCGTAAACCGATTTCCTGCTATTTTCCTACTAAATCGTTCAGCCAGCCACTAGAGAAACGTAGAGAAAAGTAGGGCCGCCTGGACGCACCCCTGGACTGTCTTCTATACTAGTATGCCAAATATTATGTAACAAGTGCTAGACACTTTAATAAACATTCTTCTTCTTCTTCTGTTTTGTGCGTGTAAGGGTTTATTAGTTACAGGGGTGTACAGGAACATGAAGCGCGTAAAATCCCGTATCCACCGATAAACGCACATGTAACGAATTTATCATTATTCTAATATAGGACTAGTATATCTGAGGCACTGTGCCCAGCAAATCACTTTGCCGTTGTTCAAGGCAGACGACAGACTGTGGTAAAGGGGTGGGGGAGGGGGCGTGTCATAGGCGGTCATCGTCACACCGACGTGTAAATAATGAACCGGGGTGTACGGGGTGATACAGGACGGCAACTGACCAATGAAATTGCTAGAATCTATCCTGAATAATGATAAAGAACAAATCCTGAATGTATTACCTCTGGGTGCGAGGATGCAGTATTTTGCACTTTATTCATCACCGATATAGAACATCATGGTTTGTTTCCCCTCACCCGACCAACTAATGAAAAAGTCCCCAGAGTCAAAATATTTTCTCAGGCAAAACTAGTTGTAAATTATGTCTAGAACATGTTTTCAAACAATAATGTGCACTTCTTTTTGAAAAGACGAGATCAATATTGCATTTTTAGATAATATTTCTCGTACCTACCCATCTGTGAATGCATGGTCAGCTGAGGGGAAACAAGCCTATTTTTGTCTATTGGATGTTCAGAAAAAATCTAGTTCCGCCCACGGATAATGTCTTGTTTTTATCCAACAACAATTATCAGATATGCACATTTTCTACAAAAAAAATAAAAAATCCAGTTTTAACACGGTTTGTATCCATGTTGCCGAGATTTACTAGGATCAAGTAAGGGAGAAAATTATAACGAAAATGTTCAAGGGAGGTAACAACATTTTTCAGAAAGTCCAATTGGGCTCTCTCACCTGCTCTTCATGAATGAGAGTGATCATGGTGTTTAATGTTTCTACGATAATTTATCACCTATTTGCCATGAGCCCTTCATAAGACAGCATTCCATAGAGACATAGGTCGAGATACTCTACCTCCATAGTACAGCCTGACGCAGATATGACGGTCAGAGTTTCTCAGCCTAAATAGAGACAGTAGTGTCCCCTTGATATAAAGCTGAATTTGGGGTCCACGACATACCCCCAGCCTTATAGTACCAGCCTTATAGATTAGTACAAGTAAATAACAAAAATAAAAATGGGATCCACATCTGACCCTGCCTTATATCCGAATCCGCTCTGTATCGAACAGCCTTATATCGAGGGGACACTGTACTACAATGTGCAATATCTCAACCGTCAAAATATTCATGAAGACAACTCTTGCATATGGACGATTAGTAATATCTTTATTGTTCCTGGTTTTTTGTACAAGAACAAAACAAAATGTATCATCACTCCACAAAATTATCAACATTTATAGAATTTTTATAGAAATGTAATGCAAATTATACACAGGCTGATTGATGAGGTGATGAGGACAAATTAATGACCTTTCTAGGCATTTCATCCCTTGATCAACAACTACAACAGCTCCGATTAGAGGGGAGACAACCCAGTTTTCCTTGCATCCATCATAAGTCTCGCATAAAGTTCTAATTGCCCTGGCAACATGATCACGTGACTAGTCATACAGTGCTACCTTTTCAAAGTGTCCATGTTCGATTGGTCAAACTCTAGCCTAGTCATTTACAACAGACGTGCGTAGATGTCGGTGAAAGTAAATGAACATAGAAATCATATGGGCAACTCTGAAAGAAAGCTTTGTTGAAAACATTATGCAAAAAGAAAACAATATATGCATGGTACATGCTTAAATTTTCTTAAAATATATTAAAAACAGTATCTACAATAAACAAAAAGACTACTGGTAATGACAAAAGAACTTGAAAATATATAATGGATCAACTGTTATCTTCAAAAGCTAGTATTGATGCAATACAGTAGCAGAATTCCCCCCCCACCCCACCCCACCCACCAACAACTTGTAAAATTCCCTCATAATTTACTAGTATTCAACTTCTCATTTCGCAGAAAGAAAAAAGAAGAATTAGGACAACTGAAGAGATAACATAAAAGTAATAATATTGACTGCCTATACCTTCAAATAGTGGCTCCATTAATGGTTGGAGTATCCTGATTAGGTAATTTGTTTCAAGAAATCTTGTCAGGTACAAAATGGTAAAATACAGATATTGTTCATATACCTTGAAAATGTCCATCAATATTAATGTTGCACTTTGAGAATCCTTTCGAGCATGGAAATAGCACATTGTTTTTGGACATTATTGACATTCAGATTAACATTAAATTAAACCATAATATTAATGCTTGCAATAACTAGTAAAGATATTATACCATCAACATTCTGCAATAATGGAGAATGTAAAATCTCAAAGGTACAGCAAGGTCAACATTCAACATTGCATGCATGACCTCGAAATAATTAGTTAACACTCAATATATTGATGATGCCCAACAATGACAACTTTGGTTGGCTTTCAGTGAGTGATTTGTCACCCACCCATACACAACGTGATCCTTCAGACCAGACGAGCTAAACAATATTATAACAATAAGTACATTATATTGCTGGCTTCTGATGTTCTAGAAGTAAACAAAAAGTTGCATAGATGCATGATCGAGATCGAAGATTGGAAGCAGCTACACCTGAAAACTAACAGTCCATATCAAACCAACTATTAAAGTTAATTGTAGAGTACATGTAGTCTGGCACCATTAACAAATATCAACCAACACCTACATCATTTAGCTGTACACACACAAATAAAATAGCTAAAGAGTTACACATTCTCATACTTTTTAAGACTAGATCCTGAAACAAAGTAAGAGGGTATGGTTTAGCAACCTGCATGCTACCATAACAATTGTGCAGCAGCAGCAACTTTTCTCAAAGAATATACAAGAATCATGATAAAAATAACATTTTTAATTTGCTTACACAAGGTTAATATTTGCAGACGTTTCTCAATCAAATCATTACTTTCCTGTGCTATAATGCAACACTAATTCAAAGAGGGAACATCAAAAATAATTAACAAAGCAATGAGATTCTGGATAAAGCAGTTGGTTATTCCAGATCAATATGCCAGTCTGCAAGATCCTGAAGTGAAGTCAAGAGTTGCTCGTTATCAGATTACATGAATTAGAACAGTTTTGTTCTCTCATATTTAAAATATATGCAGACACATTCTTACTTTCATTATTGATTTAAGAAAAAGGTTTTAAAAAATGTGATCTACCATTTTTCAACATGATTTAGGATAATCATCTATTATAGTTGATTTTTATTTGATTTTAATGACGATTCCTGTGCTTCACCATAAACTGGTTTTAAGAGTCTCAAACGACTACCATAGTAAAAATAAATCATTTAGTACCGTTTTAATTACCAAGAAACCCTGTGTAAACCGATGAGCAGGGACAGGATCTCAATTATTTCATGCATTGCACTGTAATTTCACAATCATGGTTTTAGTCAAAGTTGGTGATATAAAAAAAATAATTACAAAATACCCCCATTTAGTTTTCAAATAGCATTTGAAGGAAATTCAATTTAAAAGTAATTAAAAACTGATTAACAATAGATCTATTATTATTCCCATTTTTTTTATATAATCTGATTATGCTGATATTTAAAATTTATTTTTTTTAAATTGCAAATGCAAAAACCATGGTAACTTTGTTATTCACTGAAATTGTTCAAAAAGTAGCAAGATAATTTTCAAAACAAATTGTATGCAGATCCATCAGTAGTTTTAGTTACTGCAGTGTATCAATGCTTACATACCGGTAGATTAAGAAATATATTGTGTGCTTTTAGCAGTTTTAACCAGGATTTAGGTACAACACAAGCTGACATATCTAATTTCCCAAGGTGGTTGCTATTTTTGTGACAAGTGGTTTGCTGCCAACGTCACAGTGGGGATCTTTCACCCAGATGCAACAACCGACAGAAGAAAATGGTGTAGACAGATCAATGTAGGTAATCAGGTAAAAATTTACTTTACAAAAAATTAGTTCAACTAGCATTCAAGTCTTGACCAGATGTGCCACTTTTTCAATATGCCAACATGCACTTAACGGGGAAATCAACAATATTGGCAAAATAACTTGGAGTATAATCATGAAATTGTATTCATAACACAAAATAATATCCGTCGTCAAAGAAGTGGAATGCATCTCGCCCCTGAACAGACAAGCCCCTCCAGCTTCCACTGAATAGGTCATTATGAATTCATGATTATAACTTCATTAAAAATAATAAGCTAGAAACATCAGATACATAAACACGGTGCAGAATATGTAATGTAAATATATATATCTATAAAGGCAGCACTGTATGGTTTTCAGTCATCTATGTTAACGTAGGGCAAGATGTGGAGCAAGTCCCCGTCCGCGGTTGTCCGAGACAATGTCTGTGACCAATCGTGCCACTCCGCGTCGTGTCCATAACAACCATTCACACAGTCCCACGTGTCGTGGTGCAGTCGTTCTACCTCACTTTCAGACCCTGTAACAGCCTCTTCCATTGTGTACTCGTGACCCTCCCAGTCTATGCTGTCCGCGTCCACCGGAGGCAATAACCGCAGTATTTCTTCCACAGTCAATTGCTTGGCTTTTGGTTGGACACTAATACCTTCAGTTTTAACCTCGCTGGTCGAGCCGTGTGCATCTGGTCGGTCATGATTCACACTAAAGGAGTCTCCCACAGTGTTATTGTGGGCCTCGCCGAATGAATTGCTGGAATTCATTGGAGATTCACACTTACTAAAACTATCATCTTTATAAGGACTCATTCGATCAGAAGCTGAAGGAGCTACTGAGGATTGCAGGAACTTTTGTACCATCTCCGTCTTGGTTTGACTGAGCGACCGATGTGATGGCGTGTCCAAGAAGGCTAGATTCTCACTGCTAACGCTTCCGCGCTTCTTACGAGGTTTTACACCAGGTGGCAGCACAGAACGAGGTGCGTCAATCTCCTTTTCGATTTGATTAAACTTCAGTTTGTTCATGATGTCGTTTCCGTAATTGGAACCTCCAGTACGCTTCTGAAGTTCAGCTATCAGCTCGGCAGTCGTCTTGACTTTTGGAGTTTTGGGAGTTTTTGACAACACATCAGACTTAGAATTGAATTGTTTCTTTGATGCATTGTGCTGAGGAGTCTCGGGAAACACTGGCGACAGTTCACCTTTGTTTTTATGATAACTTAAAGATGTAGCACTATTTGATTTATCTCCTTTCCGGTTCTTAGGCAAGCCAACAACACCATTTATTGTCGATTCGTTTGAAAGACCTAAATTGTCAGTTTTGGGATACTTCTTGGGCAAACTTTCGGGGCTCACATTACGTGTCCTCTTCCTATTTGCAACATTCGTCTTTGAAATGTCACTTTGATCCCTCCTTGAGCCGATATCACTAAAACTTGACATGGGAAAATCATTGGAATGATTTGATTTACGCGCAAATGATTCTTTGCCATTATTTTTAGATGGTGACCTCGAATCAGAGTCGCCCCTGACTCGGCTTTTGACTTTGAGGCTGGAATTGTTCCTATCGTGTTCGCTCTGTGTCGTCGATAAAGGAGTGTTGGGCCAACTAGAACAGGAATCATCATTATTAACAGGAGATAATGCACTTGATGCTAAGCTAGGAGTGTGAGCACGACCACTTGGTGTTGCGGGGCGGAGTCCCGCGGGTCCGTCGGGTTTTGGTGAATGAGATTTTGGGCTGTTGGTGTCGATCCTGGCAGAGGAAATGACAGAGTCAGCGGGTGAAGTCCTAAGCCCTGGACTGATATTGCAGTGTAAGGAGGGTGCACGGGCCAAGGGGTGGGACGAGATGGTGGGAGTGGTGGATCTGCTGCCGCCGAGAGCAGGAGACGCCCTGGCCGACAAGCTGTCGCGAGATGAATGCACCCCCAGCCTACCAGTGGAAGGAGAGCGCTTCAGCCCGGGGCTAAGGCGGGAGACCTGGGAGGGGGTCAAGGAGGGACCTCCCCTGACGGCCGGCGACCTTGACGACCCACGGGCTGTCTGTGGAGTGAGAGGTTTTCCTCCGGGAACGTTCGGAGACGAGCATTTTCTACTGGCAGCCAACAACCTATTGTCACAGAGTGCTGGCGAGATTCCACCAGGTCGCAGCGACCCAGCCTTGATGGCCGCCACGCCCGGGTGCGGAGGTGGAGTAACTACCCGTTCTCCATTAACCGTCTGTCTGTTCTCCGGGTCAGTGTTGACAAGCTTCTGCCAGTTGCGTACGAGCTTCTTTGCCCTTTTGGCCAACTGTTCATTGGTTGTTTTCTTCCTAAGTTCATTAATATGCTTTCCAATTCTTGTTTGCTGAGAAAGAATAAACAATAGGCTTACTAAAACATTTTAGTGGAATTAATTATTGCTTTACGTTGCAGAGGGAATAGGGGTTTTAGTGGAATTGAGATTTATATCTGCATTCAAGATTATCGTGCTTAAAGGACTTTGATAATAGATAACACAAGTCAAATGATGCATGACAACACTATAAACAGGAGTAAAATATAATTTTACTGTGATGAAGCGATTCCCTGGGCAATACATACCTCCAAGGCCTCTCTAGTGATGGGGTATTGCTCCAATATGGAGATGACCTCCAACACACCCGCTGCATCAACAACCTGCAACAGAAGGACAGGAGTGTCAATCAACACTGCATCCAGTGTACTGCAGCACCGTACCACTGCTGGGTTAACATCAGCACATTCATAATTCGAAAAATGTACTGAGTAAGGGTTGGGGATGAAAATTCAATAAATTTTTAGCCAATCTGTAAGCAAACTGTTATATTCATTTATGTTAAATGTGTGTGTACAATAACGAAGGTTTGAAAACTTTGGTGTACACATCAAATTTACTTGTATTGGATGAGCAAGTTAATCATGCTTCTTTTCTACCAACCATTTAAATCACTATGAATGTGAATATAGATATTTTAATTAAGATTGGTGCATGGTGTTTAGAACTTTAGCAAGACGTGAGTATCATATCAAAATTTAGCGAGTACATTTTGGACTATATTTTCATGTTTAGTATATAATAATAAAAGTTGAAATTTCGAACCCACCTCATGACCATATACATATTTATGGAAGTTAATGTATTGTATTTTTCCTGTTCAAATACATAATTGAAATAACTGTAAACTTTAATGATGTCATTGTTGAATAAATTGCATTGTTCAAGTTAGTGCTTTTGATTAAATTATTGTTTTACGTCACAGTGAGAATAGTTCACCCATAGGCGACAATAAGATATCAACCAACATAATGTAACTTCATAATGAAAGGTCCAGCACATCTTATTATACACCACAATATGGTGTAAATATCTATATCAGAAATGTATTTAAAGGAAGTTTGTCGACATACGTCCTAGTTAAAAGTATTCACCTGGAAAAATGTACATTTTATTTGTCTACACAGGATTCCAGACTAACATTTCTAGTTACCTGCCTGCAGGGCTAGTCAGGGCAAGTTGTAAAGGCAACAAAGCTTATATATGTTAAAAAATAGGTTGCCCACAGAGCAATTTAACTTGTGCCTGTACGTCCCACTGGTTTTCAATATTCTTATTTATTAATAGTTGTCATCTCATGATAAAAAAATAAGATAATATTGACCATGAATGATGCCAACAAACTGATTGTATGCCATTAAATAGTTGTCCTTCAAATTCAATCTGACTGTACCAGGAAACATTTCCAAATCAGCAAGTTTGGACACATTACAAACATTAGTAAGCTTCAGTAAATGGTGTAGTTATATCTATAGTATAGCAAAATCCTTGTCTCAACTATACTTTGGGAAGTAAACAATAGAAAAACTAATCCACATTTCCAAAATGGCTTAATAATGTTGCTGCGATTTATTTATGGTGGGAGAATAGCCACAGGGAACCATATGTCACCATATAACTTGATGCAGATAAATATGCAGTGTAGATATTCACAATGCTGTGGTTCCTACAACACAGCAATGGGTTACCCTGAATCGTTGTTATTGAGAAGTGGTTTGTGTGTGTGTAAATTAAGATTATTTTACTCGCATAATGACATGTCAGTTTACTTCAAGAGGAGCCAGCAACATACGCAGACTATTATATGCAGTAGACTCGAGCACAGACTGGTACTAATGAACCAAGAATAGGAACTACTCTGCAGACAGCATGACCATGCTAGACAGAGAACTTAATTAACATTGCTGTCAAATTCCTAGGGTAGATTCAAACTTGTGTCATAATAATCTACCATCTGACCCCATTTCAAAGCACAGATTTTAACTGGTTTCCATTGTATATTTTATTGCTATGTTGGTTGTCTTAATATTGCAGTTTAGAGTTGCTACCAAATCTTTCTATTACTATCATGATTATCAGTTTATGGGTAGGAGAAAACCCATAACATCCATAGCACTGAATGTTATGGTAAGCCTACCATCATTGGCTGGCGTTGACAGACCAAGGATGATAACTGCATTGCTACTGCACATCCCGCCATGAACGTATCAGAAAGCCAACACTCGCAAGCATTAATGCTGGGCCATTGGACGGAAATAAACCAGGGACATTTGGCTCTTTACCGCAAGTCCAATGATCAATCATACATATGCCATGCAATGCTTTTACACAGTGTAATATTTGTTTCATTTGGGCATTAGACACTTTCAATTTTTTTTTCACTATCATACATATGCCATGCAATGCTTTTACACAGTGTAATATTTGTTTCATTCATTTGGGCATTAGAGCCACTTTCAAATTTGTTTTCACTATCATCTTGCCTAGTCTGTATTCCCAACTGTTGTTAGTGGTACATGTAGTTCATTTAGAATATCATGCCGCAGATAGAACATGGATACGGTTATCCTACTCGGGGATTGAAATTAACTTTCTAGTCCTAATAGCGATACAAATAACAAAAGACATGAATTTCTACTAGTCCTTGGGATAGCTTTAGCATTTGCCCAAACTAGCAGACTAGTAGGGGTGACTATTGGATACAATTTTACTATTGCGATAGTATTGCAATAGCTGAAATACTATTGGCGATACTATT